>JAJIBD010021974.1:0-33535 GCA_021461705.1 Cryptotis parvus | reverse complement strand
AAGAGGAGTAGTGCCCAATCTAGAAAACATAGAAGTCTTAGTAGATGTATAAGTCGGAAGTTATTCAATCAAGGTGACTTTGCAGTAACTCCACACCCTCTAGCAGTAGCTTACAGAAGTAGAGGGTCTCATTAGAATGAACCTTGTTTAAATAGATTAAGCTGGGAGTGGGCAAACAAAGCAAAAAAACTCCCAAAATTGTTAAGAAGCTGTCCTCCAACAGAAGACTTCATCAGGATGCAGGGGATTGAACCCTTGGTTCCCCCAAATGCAAGGCAATGTATAACTTGCTGCACTATCACCCCAGAACAATATAAGCAGATTTTGTACTCCTTGAGAGAGTAATATAGGACATCAGTTCACCATCTTCCCAGCTGGCAGCTTGGCGAAAAGCTAAAATAAAAAACTCTTCCTTTACCTATCACTTGATCACTTGATCACTTGAATCCCGTTACTCATCGATTTGCTCGGCGGGCGCCAGTAACATTTCCATTGGACCTATCACGTGCCAATGTAGCCCAATGGCATCTGGTTGATTCAGGAATATGAAGAGCCTCAAACCGTTCCTTCAGGGTCTTAACAAGGAAGTCTGACCATCTTGTAGGTGGGCGGCCACGTGATCTTTTGACATCCCGTGGGATCCAGTCGGTAACGGCTCTAGTCCAGCGGTTGTCTCCAAATCGCATTACATGTCCAGCCCATCTGATTTTCGATGCCTTGGCAAGCGAGACAGCGTCCCTGATTCTGGAATGGCGACGGAGGTCAGAGCTCCGGATTCCTTCTCTCACTTGAGTGAGGCGTGATATTCCAAGCATAGCTCTTTCGATGCCTCTCTGGGAGACCCGAATAGCATTCTCATCCTGCTTTTCGTAGGGCCCAGGTCTCTGAGGCGTATGTTAATGCAGGGAGAACGGTGGAGTCGAAGAGATGTGCCCGGAGCCGGAGGGTTCTTTGTCCTTTTAGCTATTTCTTCGATGCCTTTGAAGGCATTCCATGCCGCTCTCTTCCTCCTGCGCAGCTCAGGTTTTAGGTCGTTCATCATGTTGACTTCTCGACCTAGGTACACATAACTGCTGCATTCAGAGATGTTTGTTCCATTGAGAGTGAATGGGGCCTCTGGAACTAGTTCATTTCTCATGAACATAGTTTTCTTCAGATTCAGCTGTAGACCTACCTTTCCACATTCTCGGTCAAAGTCAGCCAGCATTTGTGCCGCTTGGCTAATGTTTGGTGTTATTAGAACGATGTCATCAGCGAAGCGGAGGTGGTGTAGTTGCCGACCATCTATCTTCACTCCCATTCCTTCCCATTCTAATTGTCTCATGATGTTCTCGGGGGTGGCACTGAAGAGTTTTGGTGAGATGGTATCACCCCTGTCGAACCCTCTTTTTGACATCAATGATCACTTCTTTGTAGAATGGTGAGATCCTGGTGGTGAATCCGTAATACAGCTCCACGAAGGATCTTGATGTATTGGGTTTGAACACCCTGTTTGACTAGGGCTTCGATGACTGCTTCAGTTTCCACAGAATCAAAGGCTTTCTGTAAATCAATGAGCGTGAGACAGAGCGGCATCTTGTACTCCCTACAAACCTCAATGAGCTTGGTTACTGTGTGGATATGGTCGATTGTGCTGAATCCTTTCCGGAAACCTGCTTGCTCGCATGGTTGACCTTCATCTAGTGTTCTGCTAATCCTGTTCAGGATGACTTCGTGTAAACAGCTTGTAGATGACAGACAACAGGCAGATGGGGCGATAGTTGCCGATGTCATGAATGTCTCCCTTCTTGAACAGTAGAACTGTCCTGCTGGTTTTCCATTGGGGAGGGCACCTTGCATTCGGACAGGTAGCGTGTGAAGAGCCGAGCTAGTGTATTGATGAGCACCGATGGCAGATTCTTCAGATGTTCGGGTCTGACTTTGTCTGGGCCTGGTGCTGTTCCCTTCTTTACCGATGAGATGGCATGTCTTATTTCAGAAGGGAGAGCGTTGGGAATGACGTATCCATCCTGTGGAATTTGGTATGTGGGCAGGTGGATGTGGCTATCAAAGAGATTTGAGTAGAAGTCCTGGATAATCTTCTCCATTGCCTTTCTGGAAGATGTGATAGATCCATCAGGGCGTCGGAGGGCAGTCATCTTGGTCTTATAGTTGGCGAAGGACAGGCGGGCAGTGCGAATACTTTTCCCGGCTTCTGCTGCATCTTCCAGTATTTCTGCTCTTCTGTCTTTGAGGTCTGCTTTTATCGCTTCTCTGCACTGTTTAGCAAGCTTGGACGTTAGCATTTGGTCTCCTGAGGCTCGCGCCTTGCCACGTTGGCGAATGAGCTCGAGAGTTTCTGAAGACAAAGCGTCCTTTTTGTGTTTTTCTCTCTCTCGGCATTCTTCGCACAATCATGGAGGTGCTGAACCAGTCGGTTGTATTCTTCATCGATGTCATCAATGATGGTATCTTCCCATGTTGCCGCAATGGTGCTAAAGAGTTCCCAGTTGGTGGTCGTTCTGGGAGTTCTCTTCTTAAACTTTGCAGCCTTTTCTCCCCGTTGCGGGAAGTAGAATTTTGCCACGAAGGAGGCGGTGGTCGATCCTGTCTGGAATTTGGGGGCGACAGCAACATCGGTCAGACAAAACCGTCGATTGAAGATGATGTGGTCAATTTCATTGTGGAACTGTCCGCCAGGAGATTCCCATGTCCAACGTTTCGCTTCAGCCTTCTGAAACTGTGAGTTCCCATGAATAGTCTTGGTGGACATGATGAACTCAGATAGTCTCTCACCCTGTTCGTTCCATTCTAGGCCATGGGTCCCGATGTGGAGTTCTTCAGCCCGATCTTCTCGGTCCTATCTTGGCATTAAAATCACCGACTATGATCTTGTAGAAGGTGTGATCTTTTTATAGAACTCCTCCAATTCCATGTAGAATTTCTCAATTTCATCTTCTTTGTATGTGGATGTTGGTGCATAGACAATGAAGATAGAAATTGCTGGCAGTGGGCCACATCTCCTCAAGTGTAATCGTCCTATTCGGTTTGTTAGGCATTCAAATGAATCAATGTTGACAGCCATGTTCGTGTTGACAAGGACACCAATGCCACCGGCGCCTCTTTCATCACATGTTCCAAGGAACAATTCTTCTCCGGTGTCAAATACAGCATGATGCGACTGGCGCCTCCCTCGTCTCAGTCAGACCAATGATGTCGTACTTGATCTTTTCTTGCTTGCAGCATCAGATCCTCAATATATGCTTCCGTTGCCAGTGTACGTGCATTGAAAGTACAGACAGTCATTTTAGTCCTTCTTCGTTTTGGCAGCCTAGGACAGCCGTGAAATTTTATCAGGCACTGCTTGTTTGCCTTTCTTACTGCTGCCGTATTAAGGGCTCTTTTTGGGGTCAGGGAAAATAAACATTTTTGTTACTGGATTTGGCATATCGAACACGCATCGGACAGCTTGCCAGGCTCTGCCATGCGGGCACTATATTCTCATTGCTTTGTGGGGCTCTCTCAGAGGGGTGGGTAGAATATTTGTGGTAGTTTGGAGGGTAAATCGTGCGGCCCGCGCAGCGGTGCGCGCATAAGGGAAAGCTGGTTTCTGCTCTGCCGGGTGTACCTGTGTCTGAGGCTCAAGCATTCCTGGGTTTGAAATACTCTCCTCTGAAGGGCGGGTCTCTGCAGGGGCGGGTCCTTGTAGGCTGGGTTTCTGACAAGCTGGGCTGGGAGACTGGATTAATCTGTGGGCTGGAGACTGGATTAATATGCTGGGGGGAGATCTTACCAGCTGCAGAGTGTGGATTGTGACACAGATCGCTGCCAGCAAGGTGTGGGAGTTTCTCTGGCCTCCTCCGAGGGCTCCATCGGGATGGTGGACTCAGGTCGAAGTTGCTCTCGTGGTCCATGGAGTGCAGGGGGTTCAACGGGGGAAAGCTGGTTTCTGCTCTGCCGGGTGTACCTGTGTCTGAGGGCTCAAGCATTCCTGGGTTTGAAATACTCTCCTCTGAAGGGGGGGTCTCTGCAGGGCGGGTCCTTGTAGGCTGGGTTTCTGACAAGCTGGGCTGGAGACTGGATTAATCTGTGGGCTGGAGACTGGATTAATATGCTTGGGGGAGATCTTACCAGCTGCAGAGTGTGGATTGTGAGCACAGATCGCTGCCAGCAAGGTGTGGGAGAGTTTCTCTGGCCTCCTCCGAGGCTCCATCGGGATGGTGGACTCAGGTCGAGGTTGCTCTCGTGGTCCATGGAGTGCAGGGGGTTCCAACGGGGAAAGCTGGTTTCTGCTCTGCCGGGTGTACCTGTGTCTGAGGCTCAAGCATTCCTGGGTTTGAAATACTCTCCTCTGAAGGGCGGGTCTCTGCAGGGCGGGTCCTTGTAGGCTGGGTTTCTGACAAGCTGGGCTGGAGACTGGATTAATCTGTGGGCTGGAGACTGGATTAATATGCTGGGGGAGATCTTACCAGCTGCAGAGTGTGGATTGTGACACAGATCGCTGCCAGCAAGGTGTGGGAGTTTCTCTGGCCTCCTCCGAGGCTCCATCGGGATGGTGGACTCAGGTCGAGGTTGCTCTCGTGGTCCATGGAGTGCAGGGGTTCAACGGGGAAAGCTGGTTTCTGCTCTGCGGGTGTACCTGTGTCTGAGGGCTCAAGCATTCCTGGGTTTGAAATACTCTCCTCTGAAGGGCGGGTCTCTGCAGGGGGGGTCCTTGTAGGCTGGGTTTCTGACAAGCTGGGCTGGGGACTGGATTAATCTGTGGGCTGGAGACTGGATTAATATGCGGGGGGAGATCTTACCAGCTGCAGAGTGTGGATTGTGACACAGATCGCTGCCAGCAAGGTGTGGGAGTTTCTCTGGCCTCCTCCGGGGCTCCATCGGGATGGTGGACTCAGGTCGGGTTGCTCTCGTGGTCCATGGAGTGCAGGGGTTCAACGGGGGGAAAGCTGGTTTCTGCTCTGCCGGGTGTACCTGTGTCTGAGGCTCAAGCATTCCTGGGTTTGAAATACTCTCCTCTGAAGGGCGGGTCTCTGCAGGGGCGGGTCCTTGTAGGCTGGGTTTCTGACAAGCTGGGCTGGAGACTGGATTAATCTGTGGGCTGGAGACTGGATTAATATGCTGGGGGAGATCTTACCAGCTGCAGAGTGTGGATTGTGACACAGATCGCTGCCAGCAAGGTGTGGGAGTTTCTCTGGCCTCCTCCGAGGGCTCCATCGGGATGGTGGACTCAGGTCCGAAGTTGCTCTGTGGTCCATGGAGTGCAGGGGTTCAACGGGGGAAGCTGGTTTCTGCTCTGCCGGGTGTACCTGTGTCTGAGGCTCAAGCATTCCTGGGTTTGAAATACTCTCCTCTGAAGGGGGGGGTCTCTGCAGGGGCGGGTCCTTGTAGGCTGGGTTTCTGACAAGCTGGGCTGGAGACTGGATTAATCTGTGGGCTGGAGACTGGATTAATATGCTGGGGGAGATCTTACCAGCTGCAGAGTGTGGATTGTGACACAGATCGCTGCCAGCAAGGTGTGGGAGTTTCTCTGGCCTCCTCCGGAGGCTCCATCGGGATGGTGGACTCAGGTCGAAGTTGCTCCGTGGTCCATGGAGTGCAGGGGTTCAACGGGGAAAGCTGGTTTCTGCTCTGCCGGGTGTACCTGTGTCTGAGGCTCAAGCATTCCTGGGTTTGAAATACTCTCCTCTGAAGGCGCGGGTCTCTGCAGGGCGGGTCCCTTGTAAGGCTGGGTTTCTGACAAGCTGGGCTGGAGACTGGATTAATCTGTGGGCTGGAGACTGGATTAATATGCTGGGGGGAGATCTTACCAGCTGCAGAGTGTGGATTGTGACACAGATCGCTGCCAGCAAGGTGTGGGAGTTTCTCTGGCCTCCTCCGAGGGGGCTCCATCGGGATGGTGGACTCAGGTCCGAGTTGCTCTCGTGGTCCATGGAGTGCAGGGGGTTCAACGGGAAAGCTGGTTTCTGCTCTGCCGGGTGTACCTGTGTCTGAGGCTCAAGCATTCCTGGGTTTGAAATACTCTCCTCTGAAGGGGCGGTCTCTGCAGGGCGGGTCCTTGTAGGCTGGGTTTCTGACAAGCTGGGCTGGAGACTGGATTAATCTGTGGGCTGGAGACTGGATTAATATGCTGGGGGGGGAGATCTTACCAGCTGCAGAGTGTGGATTGTGACACAGATCGCTGCCAGCAAGGTGTGGGGGGTTTCTCTGGCCTCCTCCTGAGGCTCCATCGGGATGGTGGACTCAGGTCGGAAGTTGTTCTCGTGGTCCATGGAGTGCAGGGGGTTCAAGCGGGGAAAGCTGGTTTCTGCTCTGCCGGGTGTACCTGTGTCCGAGGCTCAAGCATTCCTGGGTTTGAAATACTCTCCCTCTGAAGGGCGGGTCTCTGCAGGGCGGGTCCTTGTAGGCTGGGTTTCTGACAAGCTGGGCTGGAGACTGGATTAATCTGTGGGCTGGAGACTGGATTAATATGCTGGGGGAGATCTTACCAGCTGCAGAGTGTGGATTGTGACACAGATCGCTGCCAGCAAGGTGTGGGGGTTTCTCTGGCCTCCTCTGAGGCTCCACGAATGGCACTGTAATAAATATAGTAGTGTGGATGGTGTTTCTGCTGTTTGTTTTTGGGTCTCTAGGGTATATGCCCAGGATTGGTATTTCTAGGTCAAATGGGAGCTCATCATCAACTTTTTCAAGGAATGTCCATATTGTTTTCCAAAAGGGCTGGAATAGACAACATTCCCACCAACAGCAAATGACAATCTCTTTCTCCCCACATCCAAGATAGCATTGGTTGTTCTCGCTCTTTTAGATGTATGCCAGTCTCTATGGTGTGAAATGACACCTCATTGTTGTTTTGATTTGCATATTTCTGATGATTAAAATGAAGATAACTTCTTCATATGCCTTTTAGCCAATCAAATTTATTCTTGGAGGAAGCACCTGTTCATTTCTTCTCCCCATTTCTTAATGGGGTTGGACATTTTATTGTAAATTTCTACCAGTGTCTTGTATATATTCGATATTAATCTCTTATCAGATGGGTATTGAGTAAATATTGTTTCCCAGTCTGTGTGCTGTCTTTGTATCTTGGTCACTATTTCTTTTTTAGGTGCCAGAAGATTTTCAGTTTCATATAATCTCATTTGTTTATCTTTATTTCCATTTTTATAGTAGTGTTTCATCTTTGAAGATGCTTTAGCTTCAATGTTGTAGAGGGGCTTGACTTATTTTTTCTTCAATGTGCCGTATAGATTTAAGCCTGATGTTAAGATTTTTGGGGGGCTGGAGCAGATTGCCTTTGCACGCGGCCTGGGTTCAATCCCCGGCATCCCATATGGTCCCCCGAGCACTGCCAGGAGTAATTCCTGAGTGCAGAGCCAGGAATAACCCCTGAGCATCTCTGGGTGTGACCCATTTTTTTTCCAAAAGATTGTTTCAGAAATTTGAGGGGGATTGTTATTCCAAACAAATTTCACGAGTATTTGGTAAATTTCCTTGAAGAATGTATGGGTGTCCTTAAAGGTACCACAAATTCTGAATAAAGCTCTAGGGAGTATTACTGTTTTGGCAAAATAAATTCTCCCCAATCTATAAACAGGGAATGTCTCCATTTCCTTGTGTGCTCTTTTATTTCTTGAAGCAGAGTTTTGTCATTTTCTTTGTATAGATCCTTTATATTCTTAGTTAAACTGATTCCTAGTGATTTTATTTTCTATGGCACAATTGTGAATGGGAGTTTTTCTTAAATATCCCTTCTTCTCTTTCACTATTTGTATATAGGAAAGTCATTGACTTTTGGGTTTAGATGTTGTACCCACTCTACTATAGAAATCTGCTATTTCTAGGAGCATTTTTGTAGAGCGTTTAGGGTTTTCTAGGTATAGCATCATGTCATCTGCAAATATTGATATCTTTACGTCTTCCTTTCCTAACTGGATGCACGTAATGTCCTTTTCTTCTCTGATTGCTATGGCAAGTACTTTCAGTATTATATTGAATAGAAGTGATGATAGTGGGCAACTATGTCTGGTCCTCAATCTTAGGGGCAAGACTTTCAGTTTTTACCTTTTGGGAAATAATGCTTGCTGTGGGCTTGTTGTAGATGGTTTGGGCTACATTTGAGAAAGTTTCTTCAATGCCCATTTTATGGAGAATTTTTATCATGAATGGTTTTTGGATCTTGTCAAATGCTTTCTCTGCATATATTGAAAGATCGTATGGTTTTCATTTTTTTTCTCTTATTTATATGATGTATTACATTGATTGATTTGAGAATGTTGAACCATCTTTGCATCACCAGAATGAATTGCACTGGTCATGGTGTCTGATCTTTTTGATGAGTCATTGCATACTATTTTCTAGTAGTTTGTTGAAGATCTTAGAATCTCTATTCTAAGATCGATAAGGTCAATTTTTCTGTAGTTTTCTTTTTTTTTCTTTTTGTGATGTCTCTGTCAGCTTTGGGTATATGACCTATTTGTGCCTCATAGAAGTTATTTGGGAGTGTTTCTGTTTCTTCAATTACCTGGTAGAGCTTAAAAAGGACTGGCAGTAGGTCCTCTTTAAAGGTTTGGTAGAATTTACTTGTGATGCTGGACCTAGATTTTGTGTGCTTAGGAAGATTTTCAATTTCTGTTTCAATTTCCTTGATGTAATAGGTTTGTACAGGTATTCCAAATCTTCTTACTGCAGCCTTGGGAAGACTATAGGAATTCAAGAATTTATCCATTTCTTCTAGGTTCTATATTTCCTAGCTTACAGACTCTCAAAGTAATATCTGATGATCTTTTGAATTTCTGTGTGGTCTGTCTTCATGTCCCTTTTTGATTTCTGATTCTATTTATTTAGGTTCTCTCTTTCCCTTTCCTTGTGAGTCTTGAAAGTGGTTTACTGATCTTGTTTATTTTTTCCAAAAAAACAGCTCTTGGTTTCATTGATCTTTTGGATTATTTTTTGGGCTTCCAGCTTGTTGATTTCTACTCTAAGTTTTATTACTTCCTTCTTCTGTCTGAGTTGGACTCCTTTTTTAGTTTGATTTCTAAGAACTTAGAAAGAAAACTGGATCCCAATGGGATGGATCCCACAGGATGTCAAAAGATCACGTGGCCGCTCACCTACAAGATGGTCAGATTTCTTCGTCATGACCCTGAGCACGAATGGTTTGAGGCTCTTCGTATTCCCAAAGCAACCAGATGTCATTGGGCTACAGTGGCACGTGATAGGGTCAAATGGAAATGTTACTGGTGCCTGCTCAATCAAATTGATGAATAATGGGATGTCAAGTGATCAAGTGATCTAAGAACTTAAACTGTGAAGTCAGATTTATGTGGGCCCTTTGTTCTTTCCTGATGAATGCTTTCAGAGCTATGAACTTTCCTCTTAACATTGCTGTTGCTCTATTCCACAAGTTCTGGTAGCTCATGCCTTCATTCTCATTTATTTCCAGGAATCTTTGGATTTGATCTTTGGTTTATTCTATGACACACTCATTGTTTAGCAATGAGCTGTTTAGTTTCCAGGTGTTTGGTTTGGTTATTTGTTTCTGTATGAGATCAACTTTTGTTTTCAGAATATCATGGTTTGAAAAAAATAGTTAACACAATTCTATCTTCTTCATTTTATCTTATCTTCTATCATATCTTCATTTTGAGATATGTTTTGTGGCTCAGCATGTGATCTGTCTTGGAGAATGTTCCATGTTGCTGGAGAAAAATGTGTATTCAGCTTTTGGGGGCTAAAAAACCCTGGATATATCTACTAGCCCTCTTTCTTCCATTTCTTCTTTCAGGGCCAGTATTTCCTTGATGAGTCTGTCATCAAGTGTTGATAGAGCAGTTTTAAGTCTCCAACTACAATTATGTTGCTGTCAATGTGTTCTTTGAAATCTATTAGCAGCTGTTTTAGTTATTTTGCTTGCCTCTCATTGGGTATGTTGAGGAGTATAATTTCTTCCAGATATACATATTTGTTGATTATTCAGAACTGACTTTCACTATCCCTTCTAAACTTTTATAGTACGAATGTGTGTTGTTGGATACTACTATGGCCACCACAGGGGAGTTGTTTGAGTGAAAGATTGGGGGAGTTGTTTGAGTTAAGAATTGCTTTCCAGACTTTGGCTTTCAGCCTGTTTGCTCTGATTGCTCAAATGTGTTTCTTGAAAGCAGCAGTAAATTCATACTTTTTAAAAGAAAGGACAACCTAAGGAATTATATATGCATGCTAGTTTGAATTTAGAGATTAAGTACAAAACAAGAATAAAAAGCACAGAATAGAAGACTCCAAAAGAAATCGGCAACAGGATATTCTTATATTTATTTAACTGTGTGGCATATTATAGAACCATAAATTTAAACAGTATGCATTTATTTCACTTAGATATATGTGTCTGTGGAGAAATAGACTGAATTTTTAGACAAATCTTTCAAAATAAATTTATTGTACAAAGGATTAACTTTATTTTTAAGTTTGATGACTTTACTATTGATAACTTACACCAATATCCTAGCAATACCAACCACCATGCAGTCACAGTATTTGTCAAGGACTATATTTTTTCCATGCATTGCTCTTGCCCTCCTTCTACATATTCCTACTCTTTATCTTAATTGTGTGTACTACTAGATGGCAATAGCTTATATTTCAATTTTCCTGAACTCTGAACTATGGGATATACCAGCCATCTGACATCTCTATAACAGCCATCTGATCATTCACTGTATCACTGTATCACTGTCTTCCCGTTCATCATCGATTTGCTCGAGCGGGCACCAGTAACATCTCCCTATGTCCTGTCTCATGCTAGTAGAGCCCAAGGGCATCTGCTTGCTCCAGGAACATAAAGAGCCTCAATCCGTTCCGGAATGAGGTCTATAATTGTTACTGGTATTTGGCATATCAAATACAACACGGGTAGCTTGCCAGGCTCTGCTGTGCAGGTAGCATACTCTTGTAGTCATCTCTAAGTCCAGCATTTATTGATGAACCTCGCGTGATAGGCTGGTCTGCTGGGTGGAGTTCTGATGAGAGAGAAGTCTGGATGTGGAAAATGGAGGCCCTCATGGAGTGGGGGGTCGTCTGGCTTGTTGCAAGGCTCTGCTGGGGTGGCGGGCCAGGGCTACAACCCACCATCCCTCCTGGGCGCCTCGTGAGCAGCTGGGCACAGGGAGGAGCAAGAAGCAGCTCTGCCCCATATCTGTGAGTCTCTGTGAGAGACTCACAGACATCTGATCATTACCATGAGAATATATCACTTGATAATGAATTATTTTAAATTTTATCAGTATTTTTCACTTTTATCAAATAAAATCTGTAACTGCTGTTGATTGTTACTTATTTAGGCCTGAGCCTCCCAAGCAGTGCTCAGAAAATGTAGGCCCCTCTCACATTTGTAGAGGCTGTGCTGTTCAAGTACTGTCAGAGATTAGCTCATCCACAGAGGCAGTGCTTGGAACTTCTGAGCTACATTCGGACCCCTCTTGTCAGAACTCCACCCAGCAGAAAAGCTGATCACAGCACTGCTCGCATGGCCACAAGCCGTTCATCAATGAATGCTCAAGTTTTGAGGTGACTACAAGATTATCCCACCCGCACAGCGAAGCCTGACAAGGTACCCATGTCGTATTTGACATGCCAAATACCAGTAACAATTATTGACCTCATTTCAATCACTTGAATGGAATGGTTTGAGGCTCTTTATGTTCCTGGGTGGGCAGATGCCCTTGGGTTATCTCGCATGTGCCATGACATATTGAGATGTTATTGGTGCCCGCTCGAGTAATCGATGATCTACAAGAAGTTAAGTGATTAAGAAGTGATACTCAACCATCAAATCATTATCTAGACAGAAATTTTAAAATAATGTATTAAAATGTAAAGTGCAAGGACCATGTAGATAATACAGGAGCAAAGGCACCTACCTTACATGTGGCAAAACACAGTTCAATACCGTGCACCACATTTCCTCGCAAAAGAACCACCAGGATTTGAGCACTGGTTGGTAAGAACCAAATTTCTTCCCCCAAAATGCAAAATGTGAAGCATCAAAAATGCTAATGGCCTGGGTATTTTTTCAACGAATTTTTTCCACCTAGAAGTGCAAGTTTACAGAAAGTATGCTACATGCATGATCACATTAAAATGTAAGTATGAAGTATAGAAATATAACAAAAATGCAATTATCATTTCTATAATAAAAACATTTCCTGGGGCTGGAGTGATAGTTAAGCGGGTAGGGGCGTTTGCCTTGCACCGTGGCCGGCCCTCTGCTGGCGGGGTTCCATCCCCGGCATCCCATATGGTCCCCCGAGCACCGCCAGGGAGTAATTCCTGAGTGCAGAGCCAGGAGTAACCCCTGAGCATTGCTGGATGTGACCCAAAAAGGAAAAAAAAAACATTTCCTAAACATGGTTTGATTTAGTGATGTAACTGGCTTATATTTGGCAAGTTATTGTATATCACTTCGCTTCACTTGTCTACCGATCATTCATCCATTTGCTTGAGCGGGCGCCAGTGACATCTCCATATTGGGAATGAGGTCCATTATTGTTACTGTTTTTGGCATATAAATACACCAGAGCTTGCCAGACTCTGCTGTGGCTCTGGGTTCACCCAAGGGTTCCAGTCCTTTTCTGTGTCAGACCATCAACCATTCAGGACCCACGGGGTACAGAACTGGGTGTGAACAAGCCTGTCTCCTGTCTGCCACCTGTCAATGCAGTGAGGCATCGCAGCCAAGCCTGCAACACCTCACGGGGCAGATATAGCAAATTTAAATTTCTTTTTGGTATGTCTTTATGACACACACCAGACAGAGCTGCTACCAGCTCTTCCGTTGCACTCCCTGTACTCCACTGACCACTAGGGGTCAGAGACGGAGAGCAACTTCAGGCCCAAGCCCACCTTCCCAATAGAGCTTCAGAGGAATCCAGAGGAGCCCCCGCCAACACACACACTGTGCTGGCAGCGTTTTGCATCATCTGGACTCCAAAGCTTGTCATAATTCCACCCAAGTGAAAAAAAACCAATCTCAAGCCCAGCTTGTCAGAGACCCACCCTACAGAGGAAAGTATTTCAAGCCCAAATATGCTGAATCACAGATGTAGATAAACCAGGCAGAGCTGCTATCAGCTCTACCCATTGCACAAAGTCTCTTCACAGCCACATGGTTCATCTGCAAATTACCAAGAATATTCTACCCACCTCTCTCAGAAAGCCCGACAAGCTACTGAGAGTTTATCGCCCACATGGCAGAGCCTGGCAAGCTGTCCAACGCATATTTGATTTGCCAAAACCAGTAAAAACAAGGTTTATCCATCTGAACCCTGAAACAGCCCCCAAAATGGCAAAATTAAGAAGGACAAGCATGGAGAGGCTGATAAAATCTCAGGGCCAAACTAGGCTGCCAAAATGGAAAAGGACTAAAATGACTGTCTGTACTTTCAATGCATGTACGCTGGCATTGGAACCACATATCAAGAACCTGATGATGCAAGCACAAAAGATCAAGTAGGACATCATTGGTCTGACTGAGATGAAAAGGCATCAATCATATCACACTGTTTTTGACACCATCGGAATAGAACTATTCCTCAGAACATGCGAAGAAATAGGCATCAGTGGTGTCTGTGTCAACACAGACACACTGTGTTTGGTGTCAACACAAACCTGGCTGTGAGCATAGATTCTTATTAGTGCCTAACAAACCAGATCAGATTATTACACTTGAAGAGATGTGGCGCTCACTGCTGGAAGTTTTATCTTCTTTGTCTATGTACCAACATTCACATACAAGGAAGAAGAAATTCAGAAATTCTACATGGAACTGGAGGAGTTCTATAAAGAAGATCACACCTTCTACAAGATCACTGTCTTCTGTTTATCATCGATTTGCTCTAGCGGGCACCAGTAACATTTCCATATGTCCTGTCTCATGCTAGTAGAGCCCAAGGGCACCTGCTTGCTCCAGGAACATAAAGAGCCTCAAACCATTCAGGTCATGGGAATGAGGTCTACAATTGTTACTGGTATTTGGCATATCAAATACCAAATACCAAAATAATTGTTACTGGTATTTGGCATATCAAATACGACACGGGAGGCTTGCCAGGCTCTGCCATGTTGGTGGCATACTCTTGTAGTCACCTCTAAATCCAGCATTTAGAGATTATCTATAAAAAAAAGTAAACAGCAATGATCACTGAAGATGAGTTTGTGGGTTTTTTGCCATTTCTTACATGTTATCTTCAGAAATTATAAAGGTTATGTCTGAAGTCAGAAAAAGCTAAAAAATGTAATAGTACCATTGTCACTGTATCGGCTGGAGACGGACAACAAGATCCCCATTACATACCTAAACCACAAACCCTATGAACATTTTTATCCTATGTATACATAACTATGATAAAAGTTTAATTTTAAATTAGTAAAGGATGAACAATAATGGAAATAAAAATGAACTACACAACTACTAAATTTCTGTTTATTGTCTCTCAAAGTCTTATTCTACTGTACTCAACCTTCTGGGGTGTGATGAAATGTTTAAACATTTCACCAAAGACAAAGTAAACTAGATAAAGGGATGATTCACATATGGGGTAGGATAGAGCAAGCTACAAAAGATTTTATTGAACTATGCAAAATGGTACACAAAAATTCTGGAATTTTTCCATTTAGGTTTCAGGCTTTGGTTGGTTGTGGGTAACCAAAACTGTAGAGAGCAAAGGGACAAAGGGAACACTCTACTTACACTGAAAGCTAAGAACCTTCTGACTGTGGAGAAGAATTGCTGAAGGATTTTAAGCACTGAAAGGCTTAAAACCCTTGAGAAACACCCTGGTTAGAAAACTTGAAACTTCAAAGGTGTATGAAAACCTCTTCCAGCATGTAATTAATTACCATAAGCAAATTATTGTATACTAATTCTGCATTATTTTTGACACATTTTAATCATAACAAATGAAAATATAATCTAATTTTAAAGACTTGATGTAAAAGTGAAAGGTCTGGCAGGCTATGTGCTCCTCCACAACAGATGACTTAGGAATCTGGGGTTACTGATTAGATCTGCTCAGAAAATACAACCTTTAAGAACAGACTGTAAGCAAGCCCAGAAAGTTAGGTTTTCCCTTTTTTGTAATTCAGGTATGGACTCAAGCTTTGGCTACTGAGGGATCCACTTCTACAAGATAATAGTCGATTTTAATGCCAAGATAGGACCAAGAAGATTGGTCAAAAAAAGTCACATAGGGAACTAAGCCTAGAATGAAATGAACAGGGTGAAAGACTATCTGAGTTCATCATGTCGATCAAGACCATTCATGGGAACTCACAGTTCCAGAAGGCGGAACGTTGGACATGGGAATCTCCTGGTGGACAGTTCCACAATGAAATTGACCACATCATAGTCAATCTATGGATTTGCCAGAACATGTCGCTGTCATCCCAAAATTTCAAACAGGATTGGACCACCATCTCCTTCATGCAAAATTCTACTTCATGCATCAGGGAGAAAAGCATGCAAAGTTTAGGAAGAGAACTCCCAGAATGACAACCAACTGGGAACACTTTGGTACCATTGCAGCAACATGGGAAAATGCCATCATTGATGACATAGATGAAGAATACAACCGAATGGTTCAGCACCTCCATGATTGTGTAAAGAACGCCCAAAGAGAGAAAGACACAGAAGGTCACCTGTCTTCAAAAACTCCTGAGCTTATTACCAACTTGGCAAGCCGCGAGCCTCAGGCAACCAAATGTTAATGTCCAAACTTGCAAAGCAGTGCAGAGAAGTGATAAAGGAAGACCTCAAAGAGAGAAGAGCAGAAATACTGGCTGATGCAGTAGAAGCCAAAAAAGCATTCGCAATGTGGCCTTTCCTTCGCCAACTATAAGACCAAAACGGCTTCCTCTAACATTCTTATGGATCTTATCACATCTTTCAGAATGGCAATGGAGAAGATTATCCATGATTCTAATCAGATCTCTTTGATAGCCACTTCCACCTACCCACATACCAAATTCCTCAGGATGGATATGTTGTTCCCAACATTCTCCCTTCTGAAATCCAACATGCCATTTCATCAGTAAAGAAGTGAACAGCACCTAGCCCAGTCAAATTCACCCAATACCTGAAGAATCTGTCATCAGTCCTCATCAATACACTGGCTTGGCTCTTCACAAGCTTGCTGTCTGAATGCAAGGTTTCCTCTCTATGGAAAACCGTTGAGAGTTGTACTGTTCAAGTAGGGAGACATCCACGACATTGGCAACTATAACCAGAACTGCCTGTTGTCAGTCATCTACAAGTATTTCATGTAAGTCATCCTGAACAGGATTAGCAGAACTTTAGATGGAAGACAACGTTGTGAGCAAGCTGTGTTTCCAAAAGGATTTTGCACAATCGACCATATCCACACAATAACCAAGCTCATTGAGGTTTGTAGGGAGTTCAAGATGCTGCTTTGTCTAACATTCATTGATTAAAGAAAGCCTTTCATTCTGTTGAGACTGAAGCAGTCGTCGAAGCCCTAGCTAAAACAGGGTGTTCAAACCAAATATATCAAGATCCTTCAGTAAACTCCATTATGGATTCACCACCAGGATCTCACCATTCAACAAGGAAGTGTTTATTGATGTAAAAAGATGGGTTTGACAGGGTGATACTATTTTACCAAAACTCTTCAGCACCACCATCACGAATGTCACGCAACAATTAGAATGGGAAGGAATGGGAAATGAAGATAGACGATTGGCAACTACACCACCTCCACTTCGCTGATGACATCGTTCTAATAACACCAAACATTAGCCACTTGATCACTTGATCATTTGATCACTTGAATCCCATTATTCATCGATTTGCTTGTTTTTTTTTTAAACATTAGCCAAGTGGCACAAATGCTGGCTGGCTTCGACCAAGAATGTGGAAAGACAAGTCTACAGCTGAATCTCAACAAAGCAATGTTAATGAAAAACGAACTAGTTCCAGATGCTCTATTCACTCTCAGCAGAACAAACATCCCTGAATGCAGATTTATGTGTACCTAGCTCGAGAACTCAACAGGATAAACAACATAAAACCTAAGCTGCGCAGGAGGAAGAGAACGGCATGGAATGCCTTCAAGAGCATTGAAATATAGCTAAAAGAACAAAGAACCTCTGGCTCCTGGCACATCTCTTCAACTCCACCTTCTCCCTGCATTAAAATATGCCTCAGAGACCTGGGCTCTATGAAAGCAGAATGAGAATGCTATTCAGGTCTCCCAGAGAGGAATCGAAAGAGCTATGCTTGGGATATCATGACTCACTCAATGAGAGAAGGAATCTGGAGCCCAACTTCCATCGATGATCGAGAGTCAGGGACGCTGTATTGTTTGCCAAGGCATCAAAATTCAGATGGGCCTGGACATGTAGTGCAACTTGGAAACAACCGCTGGACTAGAGCCATTACTGACTGGATCCCACAGGATGTTAGATCACTTGACTGCCCACCTACAAGATGGTCAGACTTCTTCATCAAGACCCTTAATGAACGGTTTGAGGTTCTCATGTTCCTGGAACAAGCAGATGCCATTGGACTACACTGGCATGTGACAGGATCAAATGAAAACGTTACTGGCTCCCGCTCTAGCAAATCGATGAATAACAGGATGTCGAGTGATCAAGTGCTCAAGTTATGTCTTCATGTAAAATTTGACCCTGGATTTTTAAGATTAATCACAAAGCATTTCAGCTGTTAAATAATTGTGACATTTGGCAAAAATGCATTCTTATTAATATAACATGGGGATGATGGTGTATGGTATCATTTTCTTTCAAGGAAGATTTTCTCATATTAAATAAAAACATTTTTAACAAAGTACTATAAATAAAAATTAATATTGACAATATTTGCAGTTCATACATAATAACTTATATACAAATAATTCACATTTATTTTAAATATTAAGAGCAAAAAAGGTACTCCACAGATGAATTTAGATTTCAAAGATATATAGCTCTTCCACGCCAACAAATTGAACATATTAGCCCCTCTTTTCAGCTTATTTCTACATAGATACAACACTGATGCTGCATCTTTTTTTGTATCACATCATCAAGCAACAGCATTCAATGAATGAGAGTCAAGATTTTATCCTCACAGTGCTATTGAAGAGAATATCAGATGTACTGGCTATGTAGGGAAGTTTTTCTTTTATCTTCCTATCCTACTGGAAGTTTTGCTTTTTTATCTTTTTTGGACAGAGCTACAGACTGGCCTTACTGTAGGAGAAGGAGCAGAAAATGAAAAACCGACATTTTCAGTCTTCATAATGAAGGGAAACTTTTTCAGACAGTAAAAGGGAGAAAAGAAATGGTTAGATCATCAAATCACAGCTTCTGGCACCGCTTCATTGATGCACTAAATTTCAGTATTGAATCAAACTTTTAGGCGAATCAATAAAATTATTTAATGGATTATGTGTTGAATCATCACATTTTAATTCTGAGTCATAGGGTTTTAATTTATTTGGAACATAAAAAATAAATTAGTAGAAAAAGAATCCAAAAAATCAAAATTGTATATAAATATGTATTTATCCTCAGTAATTTTAGGAGGGCATTTATATTTTATGATTAAAATATATTCTTCTATTTCCCCAAAGACCCTACCAAGCAATTCTTTAAACATACTTAATTTATTAGAATTTTAACTTGAAAGGTGAATATTACTGACAGTTTTACTTGTTATATTAAAATCAAGAAACAGAAAAAGTCATTTCTATATTTACAAATAGGCTCAAAAGACTAGAATATGACTGGCATTGAGCACAGCCTATCATATGAAAGTATAAAATTAGTGGATATAATGATGTGAAGTCTTGATGAGTAAAGTTTTAGGTATAAGCCCTTGACTCCAGTAATCAATTTCATTTCCTAATAAGCAAACTGTTTGCACAATATTAGGGTACGGTTGGGTTCCCTGGCTGCTTTGGGGTCCAATGGATGTCCCCTATGGCTGATGCTCACAGAAGTACTACCACAAGTTCCTTGAAAGTCCAAGGTTTTAATTAGCCACATACCAACGTGGGAGGGAGGGAGAGAGGAAGAGAGAGAGAGAGAGAGAGAGAGAGAGAGAGAGAGAGAAGAGAGAGCAGTCAAGCGGAATAGAGCAGAGCCAAGCAGAGCAGATCTGACCTGACTCACTCAGGCAGATCATTAGATCATTCAAGCGAGTCTCCAAAGAACTATCAGACATTCTGTAGTTTTCCAAGGCAAGAGGTGGGGATTTACAAAAGCAGGGGGCAGTACTTCGCAAAGGTTGGGGGCAAAAATGTAAAAGGAAGTCAAAGGTTTATATTTTTACTCTGAAAATAAAAGAAGTAAGAATGGCTTGCTTCTCATCAGATGCAAGAACAAAAAGCGTGTTCTGTCCCAGCTCCCTGGACTAGTATTGAATCTCTGGATGACATTTTCTCTCATCTTGGGCTAATAAACTTTAATTTCACTGATATTTCTCGTCATTTTGTATGGATATAGTAAAAAAGATAAGCATTTATCTACACACAGGATTGGGGTGACCTTTCCTGGGGAGATTGTACCGTATAGTCTATACTGCATTCCTCTCACCAAGTTGATAGTTTCAGCCCCATCAGCATCCTGTCTATCCATTGTTTACCTTTAGGTAAATGCAGAGCTCATTCTGTGACCTTGCTAATTTAGCCTTGCCCAGTATAAAGCTTGCTTTATTGTCTTGTACTCAGAGGCAGCACTTAGTTTTCCCATATCGAAGTCAGGGTGGTCTCTGTTCCTGCATGCATCCAGTCCAATGCTGGGGACCCTCCTTTTTATGGAGTGTGAGGAATTAAGATCAATCTAAAGGCAATTGAGGTATTTAGTTAAGAAACATGGTGTGAGCCCAGGAGTAATTTATTAGTCTTAATTATTTGCCTGTATATATACAAAGGACATAGATTAAGTAAAAGAACATGCAAAGGTCACAAGGTAGAGAGAAAAGCAACATTTTAGCAAATCACTGCAGTGTGGCTAGGAATTGACACCTGCTGATTAGGAGACAGAGGGCTGTTAACAAAAGGAACCCAGCATATGTATATAGGATGTAAGACCTATTATGGTTTATAGGTATTCAATTACTTTAGCACTATTTTTTGAAAAGTTCTTCATCCATTGACTTGTTTTTGCGTATTTTTCAAAAAATCAAAAGCTGTATTTGCATATATCATTTTTATCTGTAGAATGCTTTTAAATAAGTTACTGATATTTGTTTTACTAATTTCTCACTATGGTTATTAAACTAGCTTTTTCCTCTACTTTTCAGTCCATGCCCCCAGGGAGCTTGGAGATTACTCCCAGTATCACTCCTGGAGAGGTTGGTTTGGGTCCGTCACTGTCTTAGTAATATAATAGGTTATAGTAATATAATAGGTTCCCAAGATCCATCTCAGTTCAACTGTGTGCAAGGGAAGTGACTTGCCTGCTCTTCTATCTCTATTCTTTTTTTTTTTTTTTTGCTTTTTTGGGTCACACCCGGTAATGCTCAGGGGTTTCTCCTGGCTCTGCACTCAGAAATTACTCCTGGCGGTGCTCGGGGACCATATGGGATGCCAGGGATCAAACCCGGCCGGCATGGGGCGGATGCGTGCAAGGCAAACGCCCTACCTGCTGGGCTATCACTCCGCCCCTAGCTCTCTATTCTTAACCTAACATTTTTGGATCTAAATTTTTATATTATCCTCTAGAAATGCTGTAATGTTACAAAATATAAACTAATTTTATAATAAAACATGCTGCACTTCAATAAAGAATGCACTTGAGGAACTGTTGCAAAAATACAGCAGGTAGAGCACTTGCTTGCATGGTGCTGAGCTGGGTTTAATCCCTGCTTCCAATATGGTCCCCTCAACACCACAAAGAGCAATTCCTGAGTGCAGATCCACTAGTAACCCCTGAGCTCTGCCAGGAGTGGTTGAAAAAAATAAAGAATACATCTGAGCATTTGAACTTGTTTTATCTGTTTATTCTGGCGTTTATCTTTCTCCCATCTTCTTTACGCAAATAATACAAATAAAATTCTTTCTTATATCAAATCATTTTACAACAACATAAAATTTATGCCCTTTAATTAGGGGAATTTCAAAGCATTGAATTATACTGTGTTCCTATTCTGTTTAATGAATATAATATATTGGACATTAGCTATTTCTAAAATGAGAGCACTGTATAAATTAATAATATTTTCTTGCAAAATTCTTTGCAATGTACAAACATTGGTCAGAAAATTTTGCCCTAAGAAAAAGGATGTGGGGCTGGAGCGATAGCCCAGCGGGTAGGGCGCTTGCCTTGCACGCAGCCAGCCCATGCTGGCCCAGGTTCGATCCCCAGCATCCCATATGGCCCCCCAAGCACCGCCAGGAGTGATTCCTGAGTGCAGAGGCAGAGCCAGGAGTAACCCCTGAGCATTGCCGGGTGTGACCCAAAAAAGCAAAAAAAAAAAAAAAAAAAAAAAAAAAAGGATGTGACACGGATTTTTGTCAGTTAAATATTGGTACAGAATGCAACTAAGAGAAAAATATATTGTGTTGTTGATTTTCAACATAGGACAATTTTAACTGGATTATTCTGGAGAAGCAAAAGCAGTTCCATTAATGTCATAAATTTATCTCCATTCTCCAGCAATTAATGAGAGTAATGCCTAACCTTCCACTCAGGAGAGAGAAAGACAGAGACAGAAACCAGATGGTCGATCCTTGGTCTTCTGTTTTTCCCGAAAGTTTATTCCCTGAATATATTATTTTATTAATACCCATGTCTAGGACAAGTTCTTGTATTTCAGTTTTCAATTCACAATCCTTATACAGTAAGATAAAACATAATTTTGGTACTCATTAAATTATTTTCTAACCCTCAATGTAATTCTGCATGAAAATACACAACCATGAGTAACTTCTGCATGTGTCCTTCTAATTGTTAAAATTTGAAATATAGACCAGTGTAATTACTATATTCACATTTTATCATTAATTTTATGCATCGAGTTAGCTTTCCATAGACTAAAGAGAGAGAAGTCAGTGGACTTAAGTATGCTTTGCAGACAGAAGCCTTGGATTCAATTCCAGAAAGTAAATGCCTCATAACCTTTTGAGCTACAATGGGTAAGGCTCAAAGAACAAAACTAAACTAAACTAAAAGTAAAACACTAGTACTGGAAGTACTTGCCATAGCAATCAGAGAAGAAAAGGACATCAAGGGCATCCAGACAGGCAAGGAAGAAGTCAAGCTATCATTATTTGCAGAAGACATGATATTATACCTAGAGAACCCTCAACTCTCTACCAAAAAACTCCTAGAAACAATTGACGCATATAGTAGAGTGGCAGGATACAAAATCAACACCCAAAATTCAGTGGCTTTCCTATATACAAATAACGAGAGAGAAGAAAGGGATATTAAGGAAACTATTCCATTCACAATTGTGCCACAGAAAATCAAATACCTAGGAATCAACGTACCCAATATGTAAAGGACCTGTACAAAGAAAACTACAGGACACTGCTCCAAGAGATAAAAGAGGACACAAGGAAATGGAAACACATTCCCTGTTCATGGATGGGGAGAATCAACATTGTCAAAATGGTAATACTCCCTAGAGCTCTGTACAAATTCAATGCAGTCCATATGAGGATACCGATGTCATTCTTCAAAGAAATTGCCCAAACGCTCCTGAAATTTGTATGGAACAATAAACCCCCAAGGATAGCTAAAGCAATCCTCGGGAAAAAGAAGATGGGAGGCATCACTTTTCCCAACTTCAAACTGTACTACAAGGCAGTAGTAATTAAAACAGCATGGTATTGGAATAAAAACAGACCTGTGGACCTGTCTGGGAACGCCGCCGGGTCCCCGACAGTGTCAGGACAGAGGTTGTCTTCTACCTCTGAGGACGCCAGGAGAAAGATGAAAACTCACGAGTCCGGTGCATTTTTCAAAAAATGGCTTTTAATAGTACAAAAGCTCTTCCACAGCAATCCAATATAATGAACAAACTCTAGCTCTGGTCCGAACTTAGACCATACAAAAGAGCCTAAGTCTCCCACCAAAGAGAGAGGATGTCACCTGAGCTGAGTCCTACCCAGAGGGAGCAAAAGGCCAAAGAGCAAAAGGCCAAAGCCAAAAAGCCAAAAAGCCGCAGGAGCCAAAAGCTGAAGGCTGAGGAACCAAAAGGCAAAAGGTGAAGGGGCCCCAAGTCAGCCCCTTATATACACCAAAGTAATCCAATCGGGAGGTTGTCATGCCAACAAAGAACCCTAAACAGAGTGTAGTGCCACACCCTATTGTAGGTATAAACAAAGGTTACACCAAGGACTAATCCCGAGATTATCTCTTATGTAAAACACTGGAGAGAGAGGGGGCTGATATAAAGTAATACATCTTAACTTCATGAGCTTCATGTAATCTAGATGGTACCCACAAGGTCCTTATTATTATCTGCACAAGGGTGATTCTGAGTATCTTGTTCTCATGTACTGAAAGGGTCATACTCGCCTGCTTAGAGCAAACTAGTATGATCCTTCCTATAGTCTTCCTTTAGTCTCAGCGTAGCCAGGTTGGTAGTCTCCTGGTAAATTCTAACTGTCCCACGTTGGGTGCAGTGGGTATAAAGAGGAGCTGTGCCCAATCTAGAAAACATAAAAGTCTTAGTAGATGTATAAGTCAGAAGTTATTCAATCAAGGTGACTTCTGTAACTGCCACACCCTCTAGAAGTGTTTACATAGAAGAGAGATCTCATTAGAATGAACCTTGGCTTAAATAAGATTAAGCTGGGAGTGAGCAAAACAACAAAACTCCCAGATTAGCTAAACATGTACTCCAACATGGACCTATGGAATAGATTTGAGTATCCTGACACCCAACCTCAAACACATGATCATGTAATCCTTGATAAAGGTGTAATGAGTCTAAAATGGAGTAAGGAAAGCATCTTCAACAAGTGGTGTTGGGAAAATGGGCAGCGACATGTAAAAAATGAATTTGGACCTGTGTCTAACACCATGCACAAAAAATCAGATCAAAATGGATTAAAGATCTCAATATCAGACTTGAATCCATAAAGTACATTGAAGAAAATATAGGAAAAACCCTCCACGACATTGAAGTTAAAGGCATCTTCAAAGGTGAAACATCACTAACAAAGCAACTAGAAGAAAGGATAAACATATGGGACTACATGAAACTAAAAAGCTTCTGCACTTCAAAAGAAACAGTGACTAAGATACAAAAGCAGTCCACAGAATGGTAAAGAATATTCACCCAATACTCATCTGATAAGGGATTAATATCCAGGATATATCAGGCACTGGTAGAACTTTACAAGAAGAAAACAAACAACCCCATCAAAAAATGGGGAGAAGAAATGAACAGAAACTTCAGCAAGGAAGAAATTCGAATGGCCAAAAAAACATATGAAAAAATGCTCATCATCACTAATCATCAGAGAGATGCAAATCAAAACAACAATGAGATACCACTTTACACCACAGAGCCTGGCACATATTCAAAAGAGCAAGAACAACAAGTGCTGGCCTGGATGTGGGGAAAAGGGGACACTCATCCATTGTTGGTGGGAATGCTGGCTGGTACAGCCTTTCTGGAAAACAATATGGACTTTCCTCCAAAGACTAGAAATTGAACTCCCAATTGACCCAGCCATACCACTCCTGGGAATCTACTCTGGGAAACCAAAAATACGCACGGAAACACCATCCCTACTTTTATGTTCATAGCAGCATTATTCACAATAGCCAGAATCTGGAAGCAACCAGAGTGCCCGAAAATCGATGACTGGATAAAGAAGCTTTGGTACATCTACACAATGGAATACTATGCAGCTGTTAGGAAAAATGAAGTTATAAAATTTGCCTATAAATGGATGGACATGGAGAAGATTATGTTGGAGCGAAATTAGCCAGAAGGAGAGAGAGTACAGAATGACTGCATTTATTTCCATGGCATAAATATATATGTACATATTATGATACCAATATCCAAGATCAAGTGAAACATATATCAGGAGGTCTTGTCAAAGGTGGAAATTATCACAAACGTGTGGAGTCAGAGGTTAGGTAAGACAGAAAATGGAACAGGGTGCTAATAATTGTCGAGGGTACTAATGCCAACCTAGAACTGAGCATTAAATAGAGGCAAAAGGATACACATGACAACCTTTTAATGTATGTTCTGTAATCCATAGTCTGGAAGGGAAGGAAAAGAGAAAGAGAGAGAAAGGGAAAGAAATAAAGAACCTGCCATGGAGGTGGGCTGGGGAAGTGGGGAGGGAACCCGGGATGTTGGTCTTGGGAGATGGGCACTGGTGGAGGGATGGGTGCTGGAACACTGTATGACCAAAATCCAAACATGAACTTTTTAATTGTATATATTTTATTTGTATATCTCACGGTGGTATAATAAAATACTTAAAAAAATAAAATAATACTTTCAAAAAAAAAGAATTTTAAAACACAAAAATTTAGTAGAGGGAAGCTGATACTGGTGGTGGGATTGGTGTTGGACCATTGTTTGCCTAAACCTCAATTATCAACTGTTGCAGGACTCCTAAGGGCCGCTGCATCTGCTCTGGATTGCCTCCCGCAAATCACTCCATAGATAAGGGGGTAGTCTAAATGTGGCAGTTTATCCGACCATGTATGCTGTACTAGCTGGTATAAATATTCTCCCATGCTATCACAATCATCGTGGGACTAGCTAGATCTTACCAGCATATTAGCCTGGCCGCGTAAGGACACCTAAGTAATTAGACCAGAGAGAAATGCTGTTTGCTTCCAAACAAACAAGCATGGCTCCCTGATAAAATATAAAACTACAATGAAGTAGAGGAGACTTGTGAAGGCTTGGAGAAATATTTAACTGGCATTGGTGTTGGTCTTTGGTACAGTGACATGCCATCTCAGAAACCCCCTTCTCTACATTTCAAAGGCCTTCCAGGCTCAAAACATTAGCACAGTAAAGGCCCTAGGTGAGATGCAGGGTGGGATTACCTGAAGGCATTGGACCCTCCCTGCTTTCCATAACAATGGGAGGAAGGTCTGAGTTGCGGGGGGGGGGTATAAACTAGCTGGTTCCCGCTCTCCTGCTCTCCCAGTCTTCTTCCTGGTGGGATCTCGCCTTGTGAGCGATTATTCCCCTTGGAAGCTTTACACATGGTGGTCGCCATCTTGGCCTACACGTGGCTGGGGTTCTAGCCTGGAATCCTAAGCATCGGGTTTTTCCTTTTGCTGAATTGTATGCCTGAACCTGTGATAAGTAAAGCTTTTTAAAACCTCATCGGATTCCTGAGTGTTCATCCATTCCTCGCTGGCTTCGGAGGTAGAAGGGAACTCGCTTCCCGGCACTGTCGGGGACCCGCGGAGCGCCCGACAATCAACAATTTAACAAGTTACAGTGTCTTAATAAAAAAAAAAAACATTTTAAAAAGAGGAAAAAAAATAACATTGAGTTGGGGGAAGAAAAGTAAATTAGTAAAAATAATTCAAACACCCAAACCAAACAAAAAAGCAAAACAATAAAAACAAAAAAAAACAAAAAAATAAATAAAAGCAAGTACTTTAACCCTGTTAAAAAAAAAAACATGTAAAACACTAAAAAATAACTTTGACTAGCAATGGAGTGCTAAATTAGGTATTATTTCTGGTTGTGGTGAAACGGAATGAAATTATTTGCTTTGAGTGTGTGTACTCAGTAGAGCAGCTTCCCCAGTGTAGATGCGCACCATCTCTATGTGAAGGATCTAAATAAGTCTTACTACTGGAAGAGGCAGAGAAAAAAATTCTCTCTCTTGATCACTGCTTATATTAGGACATTTTCTCTCCTTAACACCAGTCTTTGAACTAAGGTTTTGCAACTTTAGCTTCCTTGGTTTCATGCCTTCAGACTTACAAAATTACCCACCTGGATTTCCAGAGGTTCCAATTTGCAGGTGGTAGATAA
Organism: Cryptotis parvus; assembly: GCA_021461705.1. NCBI lineage: Eukaryota > Metazoa > Chordata > Mammalia > Eulipotyphla > Soricidae > Cryptotis > Cryptotis parvus. Next base: position 6,552 of record JAJIBD010021974.1, on the reverse strand, counting down.
TTAAAATTTTCGACATTCATAATCATAGAAGCCCTGCTTCTCCAAGCAGCATTCTCTGTTTTTAGAGAATCCTGACAACTGGTTTAATCCTGATAACTAAGTTCTATGAATTTGTTTATTTTATAAATACATTAATATAAAAATTATTTCATGAAATGTCATATTCCTCTTGTGATTTAGGAAGACATCAGTATCTTCCTTAAATAGATATGATTAGCATTTTATAGAATTATGAATTAGAATATTCTGGTTAACTTATTGGAATTATGATCATTTATCTATGCCAAACTCTGTCTTACACACACACATGTAATTGACAGATAAGGAGGAAAAGTACCCATGTCCAAAATGCTAATAAAGGGCAGAATTAGTCATTTCTTTAGATCAGATAGCCCAATCCAAGAGTCAAATTCTTAAATCATATGCTAAGTATGCCTCAAACCATATGTACTCTCTTAGAAATTTTTCCTTTCAGTTATAAATCAATCTCTACAGAATTTTAATTTTTAGGATTCTGAAGCACCTTGATAGTATTAATGTCAAGTACTTAGATTTTAACCTTATATTTAAATTTATATGTATATCACATAAAAACTACTGGAAATAATTTTAATTGCTTATGATATCAATAATCATAGCATGTTAGAGTTTAATATTTTTACTTTTAAGCTTTGATTACCATTTTACTCTGAGGTTTAATAGCAGTCTACAAATTATTGTGAATTTTAAGATCCTGCAATAATTTAGAAACCTTTCAGTGTTTAATAATAAATTTATATATACATATATATTCTTAAACATGACCCTATTTGTCACCATTGTATGCTTTTTTAATGCATATGTATATAAAGATTTTGTTTGTGACTCTTTTTTTTGTTTGTTTGTGACTCTTTGTTCACATATTCATAATGTATATATATCTATAGATATATATATAATGAAACATAATGGTGGCATATGATATGCTGAAGATATAAAAGTACTTTTTTTTTTATACAGATGCTCAAATAATTTTTCTTATTATCTATTTAGATTATTAGTTATATCAAGTATATTTGAAGAGTTTTCCCTCTCTCTTTCCAGACAAAATTATCTGATTGCCTGTAAGTGTTTGGCATATGTGGCAAACCCAACTGGGGTGTGTTTTCTAAAAAAGAATTACTAGTTCTATAAATATAGTACTTAATCTTAAATATTCTGTGATTAACTTTAAGCTTAGCAGACTATGAACTTGGGATCTAAAATTCCCCTCATCTCAAGAAATCGTAACCAACTGCAAGGTTTTCAGTAATGCGTTCAATAGAGTATATTTGAGTCTATTTAATTTTGTCTAGCCTTTTTACTAAACATAAACCACATTTTAATTCAATTCTACATATTAAAGATGATGTTGTATATACTTTTTAAAGATAAACTTACAAATTATTTAAATAAAAATAATAATTACTAGAAACTAAATCATTTATTCTGGATTCACAATTAGAAAAATGTTAATTCTAAGAAGCATTATCTTTATTCATGAAACTAAACAAGACTATATATGGTTCCGAACCCTTAAGAGAATTAACAGGGAAGATTTTATGCAACCTGTCATCAGGAGTGACCTGAGAAAATTAGGAGGAAAAATGAAATGCATTTATTAAATGAGTAATCCAAGGCAGGATATGTTTAAATAAATATAATTATAATTAAGTTAAGCATTTCGAATATGTGAAGTGGCGATATAAGCATTTTTACAAACATTATCATTTAATATTAATAATTATCAGATGGAATTGAGGTTAATATCTTGCTCCAAAGTCACCTGGATTTTAAGATCCCAATTCAAATGTCACATATCAGCTTCACAATTCCCATGTCACTATTGTGTACCACAGCCTATTTGAGTTGCTTAGGTATTTTGCAACACAGGTCTTGCCTTGCTCTTTTTACCCTCAAAAGATAACAACATAGAATCTGATAAACACTTGTATGGCAAGGGTTTCGTTTATATTGAAAGACACTGGGTGAAAAAGCACAAAGTCTAAGACAGACACTTTTTAGGTACTAAAAGTACCGGCAACAGCATAGAATACTTTGACCCCAAAAATGGTTTAAATATTTGATCTTAGCTTTGTGATTCTTGGTGATCCTTTTTATCCATTCACTGAGGCAACTAAATTTAAGACAAAAAATAGGTTTTACTACTTTTTGACCAGAGTCAGGTCTATGGTTTACTACTGTAAAGTGATTTATGACAATTTCTTATAACTTTGACTAACCTAGGTCCTTTGGTCAACACTGGATATGCTTAGTGGAAGGACATTTTGCCCTTACTACAGAAGGAAAAATTACAAAAAAACAGTACCATTACAAAAGAGTGTTTCAGACAAAGGAATACAAAACAGGCATTCATTTTATAAAAATAGGCCTTTCACTTCTCAGTGTCTCCCTTTTTATTTCTGCCTTCTTAAATCTTAGGCCTATTCTGTATATGAAGTATTCTATTTCTTTGATACTACAGAAAAGAGGGAAATACTTTGTTTTCTACAATCTTAGATTTTAAAATGATCTATTATTGCTAGATAATTAACACAATTTTCTAATTGAAGTAGAGGTCACAGAGAATACCAAAAAATAATTAAATCTAAATTCTACTTATTCTGAAACATGAACACATTTGACAGTTGGTGAAATTAATTTTACCAATTTTTTGCATCAATAATTTAACATTGAAAAACGTTCTGCAAAGTATTTTCAGTTGCATTACAATGGATGAGTTGAACTATTTACTTTAAAATTAAGAATAATCTCCATAATATTCTGCTCATCAAAATCATTCTTAACAATAAGCTTTTGATTAACCAGCCATGGTAAAAATAAGTTTACAGAGGCTGTAGAGATGGTGTAAGACGAAAGACACTTGCCTTCCAACTGGCTAACCTCAGATCTAATCCTGGCTACATACAGTATTTTGAGCACTGTCAGTATTGATCCCTTAGCAAAGAGCCAAGACTAAGCACCTGAAACCCTTACTCTAAAATAATTATCATGTAAAAACACTCACTGGCTATTACTAAAGAGATTAAGAGATGAAATTGTTAAAAACCCGAAATCTTGTTTGGCTGGAAATGTTGACTCCCCCTGCCTTTTTTTTTCAACCTAAAGGATAAGAGAAAGAAAATCTTAATCAGAAATTTGTACTTACTGTTACTTTTGGAAATATATCTGAGGGGGTAAGTCATGTATATTTGGTCACCCTGGGGTAGACCAGTTGTACCAACCATTCCTAAAATGTGCTTCCATGTTCTCTTTTCCTGTACAAACTTCTTCCTGTGGTCATTCAGGCATGATGGTACTTTGACAATGTGAGTGTAACATCTTCCTTTCTCTCAGCTTACTCTTGCTCAAACTATTACCACGTTTCTCAGTTGATTGATCTTTAGCATTCAACTGAAACTTTGAAGTTAAATATATTTAATTTTCTTAAATAAAAAATTAGTACTTAGTATCCAGACAGCACAAATTTATCTGTATGCTTGACCTAATCTATATGATATATTCAAAGGAAATATAAAACTATATATAGGCATTTTTAACTATTAGGCAAACATACAAAAGTTTGACAATGCACTTCATTGCAAAGCATGGGAAAACAGCACACTCAAACACAACTAGTGGGAATGCAAAATATAAAACCCTAATGACAGTGCATTTTGAAACGTCTAGAAAAATGTTTGGAATTTATCCCAAATATACACTGGCAAAAATGTAAACTCCATATATAAGACTCTATTCATTACATTGATATCAAAGCAGTAGAGTGAAAAACAACATAAAGTCTATGTATAGACTATCTATATGCATATTTTAATTTTTTAATTATTTTTTAAAAATAGTTTATTATACAACCTTGAGATGCACAATTACAAAGATGTTCATAAGATGTTCATATTTGGGTTTCGGTCACACGGTGTTCCAGCACCCATCCCTCCACCAGTGCCCATCTCCCACCACCAATGTCCCCGATTCCCTCCCCCTCCCCTAGCCTGCCTCTATGGCAGGTTCTTTATTTCTTTCTCTTTCTCTCTCTGTTTTCCTTCCCTTTCACATTGTGGATTACAATACATACATTAAGAGGTTGTCATGTGTATCTTTTTGCCTGTATTTAATGCTCAGTTCTAGGTTGGCATTAGTACCCTCGACAATTGTTAGCACACTGTTCCATTTTCTGTCTTACCTAGCCTCTGACTCCCACATGTTTGTGATAATTTCCACCTTTGACAAGACCTCCTGACCCATGTTTTGCCTGACCTTGGATATTGGTATCATAATATGTACATTTATATTCAGGTCATGAAAATATATGCAGTCATTCTATATCAGTCTCTCTCCTTCTGGCTAATTTCACTCAACATGAACCTCTCGATGTTAGTCCATTTATAGGCAAATTTCTTAACTTTATTTTTCCTGACAGCTGCATAGCATTCCATTATAAAGCATATTTTTAAATAAAATATGGCCGTGTATTTCAAAATGCATATGGATTGAAATAAATAAGATCCAGATTCCAAGCAATATTAAAGGGCCAATATTACAATAATTTGAATATAAATACTTTCAAGAAAATAATATGATAGTTTATTAATCAAAAATACATCAAGCATGCAAGGAGTATCCTGAGCACAGAACTGGAAACACTGAACACTAGTGTGGCCCTCCCAAAAAAGAAAGAAAAGAAATAGAATAACTGTATCTGTCTTCCTCTTCTTTCTAATCAGTTATACTTCTTCTCACCCCCAGTTTATATTCTAATCATATTATTTGTTTTATGCTACCCGCACTGCAGAGCCTGGCAACCTACCCATGTCGTATTTGATATGCCAGATACCAGTAACAATTATAGACCTCATTCCCATGACCTGATGGAATGGCTTGAGGCTCTTTATGTTCCTGGAGCAAGCAGGTACCCTTGGGCTCTACTTTGCATGATACAGGTCATATGGAGATGTTACTGGGGCCCGCTCGAGGAAATCGATGATGAACTGGAAGACAGTGATACAGTGATGCATATATATGAATATGGGAGTTATTTTTGAGCTTGACTAAAAAGTACAAACTGTACTTCTAAAAAATTATGATATTACTATTTGATATTAAAATTATTTTATAAACCTTATATTTGAAGTTCATACTGAAATGATTGAAATTATATTATCTGAGATTTGTTTTAGATTAATCACGTGGGAGACAATAAAAGGGAAGTGCTTGAAGTAAGATTAGATTTATTTCCATAATTGTTGAAATGGAATAGGGGTATTTCATATCTTTTGTCCTCTAAATATCTATGTGCAGCCAGAGATATATAGAACAGTGAGCTGAGCTCTTTCCTTGCATGTTGAATTACTAGGGTTTTGGACCCCAAAATCAAAATATATATACTACCTGTGTTTAAAATTTATTATAGTTTAAAATATAATTTTGCTTAATTTTATATATGCTTATTTTTCTTTATATGTTTTACTTTATTTCAAATTTCACCTGTTTATAATATATGCTTGTTTTACTTTATTTTTTATTTTTGCTTATTTTTAATACATAAACAACAAATCATTTTATACATTTTTACTGCTTTTGAGGTATGCAAAAGTTTTTGGTGGATACATGATCCCAATTTAAGCATATTTCAGACAGTGCTCTGGACCAAAAGAGAATCAAATCCAGTATAGCAACATGCAGAATCTGTGTTCCAGTACTTTATGCCACCTCTGTGGCTCCCTATTCTTCTATTTTGAAATTAATTTATTTTAAAAATATGTGGTATCTGGCATCAGAAATTCTATATTTGTATAATAATTTAGAAATATCCTTAAGGTATATAGAAATAACACTCAGTTACTTAGTCTTTGTCAAATATTCACTCAGAATTGTGTGATAGAATGAGTCACAAAAGAACCTTTAGAAATTGAACTGAAAAACGTTACACAAAGGACTGAAGATTGTGTTTTGTATTTAAGTATGGAAAGCACTTTGGGAATATTAGAAAAGTACTAGTAAACAACCTTGGCTACATACCACTGACTATTATTTCTAGTGAGCAAAACAGAGCAAGTAACCTCAGTCTTAAGAGTTTAGTTATCTTTGCCTTGTTACTGGAAAAAAGACTGATCTAAGTAGATTGCGGCTCATATTATGTAAGAAAGAGTTATTTTTGTTGCACAAAATAACGGAACTCTACTAGATAATTGAAGATGTGTTGTAAGTGAATATTCCATTATTAGAAAGTAATTAAGTGACTCATAAAAGCTAAGTAAGACTAACAGTAAACATATCGCTGGTGTGTTCAGCTAGTAGTGGGTCAAAAGAAAAGTATTGTCTTACCTTTACAGAAACAAATGTGATTTATCTTAGATATTGCACTATCATTTTTAACAAAGAAGTCTCAATCAGCTAATTTATTTATTTATTTATTTATTTATTTATTTATTTATTTTTTGCTTTTTGGCTCACACCCGGCAATGCTCAGGGGTTACTCCTGGCTCTGCACTCAGGAATCAATCCTGGTGGTGCTCA
>JAJIBD010021973.1:0-24802 GCA_021461705.1 Cryptotis parvus | reverse complement strand
AATTTGACTTTCCAATTGTGGGTCTGGGTTACATTTTATTAAGGGAAAGCCAGTTAATTGACAGTTCTTGCAAGGCAGGTTTCCTCAGTTTGCATAATTATAAAATGCTTACATTTGATCAGTCAATATAAGATAGGACAAAACAATAATACCTGATAATATAACACGGTACTATTACAAAGAACCTTACTATATATACTATATACATGCTATAGTGTTTTTTGTTCTTAATGGTTGTCTCAAACAATATCACAGAGTACATTTATGATTTTGTTATCATAATGGAAATTACCTAGCTGTCTGTAGAAGTATTATCAGTGATCCAAAACTTTAAAGATATATTATTGAGCTAGGCAATTAGGTCTTATATATTTCGGGCACTAGCTTGGAATTTATTTAGTTTCAGTTCATGAAAACATTTTAATTCTGGCAAGAAAAAGTGGTATTGGATTTTTTGATTATGTTTGGATTTTTCCTCGAAAGCTGATACATTTGCAATGAAATATATAAAATGTGAAACTCTCACAAAAATGTTTAGATATATGTTGGGGAAGTGTAGGCTTCATTACACTCAATAATTAATGAAAAACTAAAACATCTATTTGCAATGTGTATAATCTGTATTTATGTCTGTGTTCTGACATTATCATATCTTTTAAATATAAATGGGAATTCAATTCAGATTTATACACTATTGTTTAATATACAACTATCAATGCATTTATATTTTTAGAATAACAGAATACCTATTATATATGTCACCTATTGTAAAGACAAAAGACAAGACACGTGAGATAAAATTTCTATATATATTAAACCTTTTATCACATTATTGTTTTATTATTTTTGAGCCAAATATGTTGTAATTAGTGATTTCTTCTGTGGACCTTGCAGAAAACATGTGATGCTAGTGATTAAATGGATCCACACGTAAGGCAAATGTTTTACCCATGTTTTTATCTTCCTGAATATATATTCACCTTTAAGTGCTATGATGCTGGTGTCTTTTAAGTCTTTCTGGCATAAAGTGGACTGGGCAGGGCATTCACCTTTGCACACAGCCAACCCATGTTGGTCCCCATTACACCATATATTTCCACATATATTACCCGCATATCAATCCACTGAGGATTTACATAACGAAGAGTCAGATGCAAGCATTGAGTAATGAGGTTATGGCCTCAACAAAACAAAAAACAAAAACAGTGAAGAAGTTTTTATAAATGGATACTCCTGGCTTCATTTGTTTAAAAAATCTATTCTTAAATTTATTTTCCTGCATTAATCCACTTCAGATTCATCAGCAAATATCAAATCAACTGAAACTCCCTTGCATTATTTTACTTTCTATGCCTCTAGTTCTGTCCCTTTAGAGTTTATTACTAAGCCCTCTTGCCTATTTTTGCCTTGCCCACTCTATCTCTCCTCTGGTCCCAAGCCTTTTCACTGTAATTATTTATCTTTTGTTCGCTTGTTCTATCTCTCTATAGAATAGCTCTAGTTTTTCCTTTTTTTGATTGATGGCATAGCCTTTACATTACAAAAACAGATAAAAAACTATTCTGATGCCGAGGAATAAGTAGTGAAGATAGAAAAGTGTATTGAAGAGGTCATGCTGCAAAAATTGTAATTTTGATGGAATATAAAATAATAAATTACATAGACTTAACTAACAGGGTTGCTGCATCGATACTTTTGTGTTCCCCTCCTAATCCCAAATTGAAATGTTGAAAATTAACTCCTAATATTATGCTCTTATGGGTGAGATGGAGCTAGACAATGATTTGTCCTGAATAGGATGGGTGGCCTTAAAAAAGAGGTACTTTCATAACATTTATCGTGGTATTTTTTTCTATGTTCTTACTTGGCTATTGACTGTTGCCATTTATATATAAATGATAGCTGATATTGCTATAAAGGACTTATTTTTATCTGATTAAAGTATATAATTACCTCACACAGGTTAAGCAATTTCACCATGTCATTCAAGGTGGACCTGATTTAGCTTTCATTGAATGTCCTATATAAAATCTCTGTACCACTAGATCGGGAGAAGAGTTGAAGAGACATTACCTCAAAGAAGGCATTCAGGTTTTCAATAAGCCTGTTCATCTCTGTCTTCAGGAAAACGCAAATCAAATAAAGACTGTTCAAAAGGCACCATGGGTGGTGAAATTAGGGAACTGGTAGTGACCATAAATAAATATAGAAAATTTGTTTTCAGCACACCAACGACATGTGAAATTTCAAGATATTTATTCTTGGAAATAGATTAGAATAAATCAGAGTTTAATAATACACTAAAGGGTTTTGCTTCTTTCTGTTGGCAAGTGCTACTCTTGCCTGTCTTTCTCTTCTAATGTTTTCTTTCTGACTAACCCTCTTGAGTTGTACCCATTCATTGACTCTATAGTGCCCAAGGGGAAGAAAAAGTAAGAGGAAGTAGTGAAGAAAATGATTTTTTGATGGCGGATGGTAACATGTTCAAATATGTGATACTTATCCCCTGACAGTCCATCATGATACAAATCAGTAATCTTATTAAGAAAAATTAAAACATGGAATGCTTAGCATATGCATATGCAGTCTGTTTGCTACAAATAACTTAGTCTTAAGTTTTATTAAAAAATCCTCAGTATGTTTTCTGCTTCCTATTATCATAGATGCTCCCCCTTATTCTGCTTTATTTCTTGAATTACACTTATCATTAACAGTCAACTACTGATTTTAATTTAAGTGTTATGACAGGAGGTTGATAGTTGTATGCCAAGCAAGTAGAGTAGCTGACTGCAGTAGTTATTAGCAAAATAAATAAATGAGGGTGTGGGTGGGGAAATCGTACAGTATGTAGAGCACAAGTAAGGCACCTTGTAAGTGGCTAACCTTGGTTCAATTCTTGAAACTTCATTTGGTCCCTTTGGCCACCATGAGTGCTTCCTGCATGCATATCCAAGATAAGTCCTTAGCATCATCAGATGCTAAAATTAAATAAATATTTTTAAATTAATTTTTAAATTAATAGATGTTAGACACTAAATTAAGTAATTCTTGCCTATTCCTTTTGCTAAATTTGTCTTCCAATTTATTTAATAGTTAATGTAAACACATAAAAATGCAAAAGTATTTTCTGATATCTCAAACTTTGAAAACTTTTTGAAAATTATATGAGTCTGTCAAAAATAATCAATCATGGTATTCAAAGACTACCTTTTTTCTTACATATATCATTCTTGATGAGCTTTAAAAATTGAAAAAGGACACAAAGATCAAGAGGAATATTGGAGCAAAAATATATAATTCAATGAAGACTGATTCAAATGTAACTTAGAAAGTTCCCAGGGTTAAGATTGAGACTACATAAAATAGATTTTAGATTTAAAATAATTAGAAAAATGGTATGATATCATGCTATCAGAAAGGTTGAGAAAGACAAAGATGGGGAATAAGTGTGCTTTCTTGCTAATGAGATTTTTTTTTATATGAGAGAGCTACCTTGTGACCTTCTGGTGAGTAGTCATATTTCAGAAGAATTTCTCCCTCTATTATAGGTATTCAGCAAGACATGTAGATATTCCTTTAGTGGCTAGATGTATTAAATTGAAACAAAGAATATTTTAGAATATGCCAATTGTTGTGTTTGGGCTGCAGTAGAGATAGTGATCACTGTCTCTCTCTCTTTTCATCCAGGTCTAACCATGATTGGAGCAAGCATTTAACACATGCTAAGGAGATGGTTAGATCAACATGTTTCCGTTTGAATCACAATACTCTTTGATCTAGTTCAATCTGTAATGAAATGTGTTTTTGGGAAATATGTTGTGTAAAAACACAATAGCCATGGAGGCTAACGGCTAACTTCCAATTCTTTGAACTCATCGCTGTTGAATTTAGAAAGACTGATGAATTTATAAAGCACAGATGGGAGGATAAAATATATTTATGGCGGGCTGGGGCGTTGAGAGGGAGCTCAACGGACTGGAGTTTGAGTCTTACAGGGTCTAGGCTCTGATTTGTCCTCTGGCACTGCTTATTCCTTTAAGCAATGCTAGATGTATCCCTGGTAACATCAAAGATAACTCAGTAGTCCTGATGACCCCTCATATCACTAAGCCCTAATGCGATTGCATCTCAAGAACAAGTGCACAAATGCACCTGGCTAACTAGAACAAGTATTACTAGGAGCAGCCTGCCCACCTCCCAATTTTGCTTACTGTTTTGGAGCCACAGATAAAGATACGTGAATGAATAAATATCAAACATAACTAAATAAATATAATCAATTGTCTTGGTCATCTAAAAGCATTGCGAGTAATAAGAGCAAAATTACTTTGAATTCCATTACTTTGAAACCAAATTCAACAAGAAGGAATTTGCATTCAATAGATGTGTTCAGTTTTGCATGGAGTTGAAGCTCTAAACTTCTAGATTTTCCTGTTGTTGTTATCGCATTTCTAAAAAGCATATGTTCTACAATTTTGTCTGCCAGATTAAACAATTAAAGGTTATGCAGCAAAGATCCTGAATGGCCTTTTCCTGACTACTAAATTGTTTATCTTTCATCTTTCGAGTCATATAAAATAAATCCCCATGTGAAAATGTCAGTTCATTAAATAAGGGAAAAATGAAAGAGTTTTAAACAATATTTCATAAGTGTAATTTTTCCTATTATCTCAAGAAATTGTCAAATAAAATATATCTATTCAATAAACACACCAACTTGTAAGAGAGCTCTGTATAAAAAAAAACATCTGTATTTGAATTTTGGATTTTGGTAAGCTGAATTCATAAGTGCTTATGAAGATTTCATAATGGCATTATTTGTAATGAATTGGAGTGGTCATTTTTGAGTTTGATACTACAATAAAGAAATCCTCAAGTATATTGTCCATGTTTCTAATTCTTAGGTTTAAAAGCATGATCAAGAGTGATTCTATCAAATATGTTTATTTGGATTAGCATTTTCTCCCTATTTTATATATCCAAAGATCACAAGAAATGAACTGGAAGAATTTTTGCATATTCATTTGCATAATAATGATAATTTGGTACTTTCAAATCTACTAAATGATCATAGTACATATCTAGAGTTTATTAATTTATATCTGAGAATGAATTTTTGGCATACAGTAAGCTAGCTGAAATAAAGGTTTTAGAGTCTTTCTGGCTTTTATTTTCTTCTAGAATTATAATGAGGTCTCTGGTATAGTTTCTAATGTGGATTAGAAACTAGTTCTTATTAAACTCTAACAGATTAGGAAAAGTTAAAGATCATATTATGAAGCAGATGGGCAAGTTCCTAGTAGCACATGAACGGCGATGAACCATATCTGGGGAATCTGTACAATTATTTTTGTAACTAACAAATATTATAGCTTAAGACCTCAGCTATATGCACTTTTTGGAAATGCTACAGTGACCATCTGGCCAGTGTTAATTTTATTTTTGTGTCTGAATTCATTTTTAATTGTGCTTGTAATGAATTAAAACCGTTTTCTGAATGAAAAGGAATTATGTGTAAGAAGAATCTCTTCCTAATAAAATGAGTTGGATATAAAAAGCTGGAAAATAAAAGTTACAACATAAAAATTAATCTAAAAGAAAATAAATAACAATAAAAATGAATAAATAAAAGAAGAAAAGCATTGAATTTATAAATAAATATGCTAAAATTCCCAAAAGAGTAAATTCAGGTATTTTGAGCATTAATAAGTAATCTATATGTTATTATACAGTGGATTTACTTGTAGCAAGGAATTATATTACATGCTTACTAGTGCTTGATTTTATGATATTTGAAGTATATTTTGCTTTGTACATGAGTATACCATTTCTGCTGTTGATTTCCTGGAGAAGAAATATTCTAGGATGTTCACTTAGTCCAACTTAATGAATCCTACTCCTAGTGCACTGATAGAAATACCAGCAGTCCAGAGTTACTTCATATTTCCAGATTTGTGCCTTTAAAAAGAAATAGACGAACTCACAGTAGTTCTCTGGTTAGTTAAACAGTGTTGTGAATGTATTAAAAGTGAAACTAAAGTATTATGTGTTCTGGATAATCTCTTCATCTCATTGATTTTGTCAATTTTACTGATTAAAATCACTGATCATTAATACTTTGTATTGCACTGACCTGACGTTTCTCTACTTAGTCTTAATTGCTATAATTATAGTGGTTGTAAACATATAATTTTAGTTTTGTGGGGGCAGGGTAGTGCTCTTGGCGCCACTCCAGTGAAACTTACCCCTGCATTGGGGGTTGTCGAGTATTCATACCAGGTGCTGGTGGGTCTGGTGTTTCAGGGCTGGGTGGTACCAGAGAACAAACTGGTCTAACATGGTTCCAGCCCTTGAGCTACATCTCTGCCCTCTTCCCTATTCACTCAAATACTATTGTATTTTGTTCAGTTTCTCTTCTTCTCTTTTTCCTTTTTTCCTTTTTTTTTTTTTTGGTCACACCCAGTGATGGCTCAGGGATTACTCTGGTTCTGCACTCTGGAATTATTCTTGGTGGTGCTCAGGCCTCAGACACGGCTGGGGAAGCTGGAACTCGGCTTTCCCCAGGCCCAGCTGACCATGGGGCCCCAGGTGGACAGATGGGTTTTGGGGAGTGGGCCCATCACCTCTGGGGGGTCCTGGAAGCAGCCGGATGAGACTCGCCCACCACATTAGCCTCCCCATAATCGCTGTCCAGATGCTGATCATGAGACCTAAGTCCGCGGCTGCTTGCGCCACGTGGTCCATCAAACTAGTGGGAAACAGTTATGTTCTTTTATGTACTGCATTCTATGATGTGTAGGAAAGGTGAAAGGACCTCCATTTTCCACATCCGACTTCCCCTCGTCAGAACTCCACCCAGCAGACCAGCCTATCACGGCCTGGCTCATCGAGATCCACCCTGAAGCAGCCTTTTTTTAATCCGCCCAGGTATGCTGATCCACAGACATGGGGCAGAGCTGCTACTGGCTCTCACTGTGCCCAGCCGCTCATGAGGTGCCCGGAGGGATGGCAGGTTCTAGCCCCTGGCCCGCCACCCCAGCAGAGCCTCACAACAAGCCAGACGACCCCCACTCCATGAGGACCTCCATTTTCCACATCTGACTTCCCTCCGTCAGAACTCCACCCAGCAGACCAGCCTATCACAGCCCGTTTCGCACGGCCGCAAGCGGCCACAGTTCATCAATAAATGCTGATTTTGAGATGACTACAAGAGTATGCTACCCACACGGCAGAGCCTGGCAAGCTACCCGTGTCGTATTTGATATGCCAGATACCAGTAAATTATAGACCTCATTCCCATGTCCTGATGGAATGGTTTGAGGCTCTTTATGTTCCTGGAGCAAGCAGGTGCCCTTGGGCTCTACTTGCATGAGACAGGTCATATGGAGATGTTACTGGTGCCCGCCCGAGCAAATCAAGATGAACGGGAAGACAGTGATACAGTGACAGTGATACAGTGGTGCTCAGGAAACCATATGAGATGCTGGGGATCAAAGCTGGGTCGGCTGCATGCAAGGCAAATGCCCTCCCCTCTGTACGCCTCGCTCTGGACCCCTCTTTTTTCTTTTTCTCTGAGTAAGGCCCAGTTGCAAGCCAGACGACCCCCCACTCCATGAGAGCTTCCATTTTCCCACATCCGACTTTCCTCTCGTCAAAACTCCACCCAGCAGACCAGCCTATCACAGCCTGACTAGCGTGGCCGCTTGCAGCGGTGCGGTTCATCAATAAATGCTGGATTTAGAGATGACTACAAGAGGATGCTACTTGCACGGCAGAGCCTGGCAATCTACCAGTGTCGTATTTGATATGCCAAATACCAGTAACAATTTTAGACCTCATTCCCATGACCTGATGGAATGGTTTGAGGCTCTTTATGTTCCTGGAGCAAAAGCAGGTGCCCTTGGGCTCTACTTGCATGAGACAGAACATATGGAGGTGTTATTGGTGCCTGCTCGAGCCAATCGATGATGAACGGGAAGACAGTGACAGATAGACAGGAAAATCACTAAGCTATTTCTTTTAACTAAAACTTGGTATCGAACTGAAAGAAGATTGGTAAAAAGCTGCATTATTAACTTTAAAGTACATAAAAATGGCAAAAAATAAGGCAATGGGAGGGGGCACTAGATATAGTACAGCAGGTGGGGCATTTACCTTGCATGCAGCTGACCCGGATGGTCCCCAAGCTCTGCCAGGAGTAGTTCCTGAGTGCAGAGCCACGAAGTAACCCCTGAGTGTCACCAAAAAACAAAACAAACAAATAAATAAATAAGTAGATAGATAAATAAACAAACAAATAAATAAATAAGGCAATGGGAATAATTTAGTAACTTTTAGTTTATACATCTGCTTTGTGAACTTTACATGACCTCACCATCAAAAACTGATGGGCTATAATTTCTCAAAATATTATAATTGTGCTGGAAATGATACAGAATTTTCTCCTTGATGTCTATCCAAAGATCACATAATTATTCATTCAAACACTGTGTTCACTGTACTACAGTTGAAAATCACTAAGATCTGTAACTATTCCACAAGCTCAAGAATAGTGGGTTGATAAATAAGTATATAAACATAATGGATTATTTGCCACCTATAAGAACAAATGAAATTTTGCTTTATGTACAACATGTGGGCACTTTTAGGGATGATGCTTAGTGAAATAAGTCAGAAGGAGGTAAACAAATAACAGGTGATTTCATTCACAGTTGGAACAGCAAAACAAATCAGGAGTATAGGTAAAGTCTAATAAACACTGGTCCTTGAAAGTGCATGGCAGGACTCAGGTTACCACAGAAAGAGCAGAAGAATTGCCAGAGGTGGAGTAACCAATGGACTAAAGATATTCTGTTTATAGGGCTGATACACAAACATATTTTGAAGAGGTATGGAATATACCATTATATATATATATATATATATATATATATATATATATATATATACATATATATATAAATCACCATTAACTAAAAATAAAAATTAATAATGGGCTTCAAACTAGTAAGCTTTAGTGTGCAGTTTGTAAATATTTTCTGCATGTGTTGTTGATACTGTTGAAAGATTTTGAAAGGAGTTAACAAAGAAAATGCCATTTAGAATTGTAGCAAGAAATTACGGCAAAGTGTTAGAGTACAATGTTGCCCAGACCTCTGCATCTTGCCTGGAATTTTGACCTCTGCATCTTGCCTGGAATTTTGTATCTTGCCTCCTGCAGGCTAGTTTGTAGATAAGGGTGGTGGTGGGGGAGTTTGGATCTGTGACTTTATGTGGCAGTATATTTACCATGTATTCTATGTTAACTGGGCATAAATATTTTCTCCCTTGCTACCACAACCATCATGGTGCTAGATAGATCTTACTAGTAAATATACCTGGCCACATTGGATCTCTAAGTAATTAGACCAGAGAGAAATGCTGTTTGCCTCCAAGCAAGCATGTGTGGCTCTCTAATAAGTCTAAAGGCTAATATACAAAACAGATATGAAGTAAAGATGAGAATCTTGTGAAGGCTTGGAGAAATACATACCTGGCTGTAGAATATCTATGGTACAGATACATGGCTTTTACCCCCATCTATATAGGGCCTGGTGGAAAATCAAGGGCCTGCAGCCTGGGCTGGGAAGATATTAACATTTCAGTGTGACTAGGTGAGGTCCTGGGAGAAGTTGCCTGAGGGGAATTGACCCTAACTGCTTTCCCTTTGATGTGGGCAGGCCAGGACTGAAAAGTTATAAAAAGTTGTTGTAGCCTGTTTTCTTTCACACTTTTCCCTTTTCTCTCTTCTTCCTCTTTTGCCCCCTGCCTCTGCTCTCCTCTCCTCTTCCCTGTGATAGTGGCCATCTTGGTCTAGGATTCTAAACCTACATGTGGTCAGGGTCAGCTAAGAACCTAAAGTCCAGGGTTTTCCTGTTACTAGATTATATACCAGCAAGTGTGAGTAAAGCCTTTTGATATTTTGCTGGATTCTCGCGATCTTTCCCTTGTCTGCAGGCCATTTGATCCCCCTAGGGCAGAAGGAAATCCCTATACCCTGCTCCCGGATTTGGGAGCCCATTGCTCTCGGACAGCAAAGTACAAATTTTAATGCTGGAAGGGCAAAAAAAGGTACAGTATAAGCAATACATAAATACTGGACCTCTGAGTGTTTGAGGGTTGCTTATCAATAGTTTGGGCAACGTTGATTCCACCTGCCTCGGCTTATCCTCCCTCACTTGCTCCTGTCCTGAGTTTCCTTTTGCCTCTGCCTTTAACATCTTTCAAAGAGACTGCTGCTTTTCTTTTCCAAGAAAAATCCATTCTAAGAACATGAATCTGCATCTTTGAATATGGTATTTCATCTTGCCTAAGTAATTAAGCAAGGCACATTTTCTGTAAGCCAGAAAGCATTTTCTTCAGCATTTCTTCCCCATATTCAAATATAACAATAAAATGAATCAATCATATTTACCTCATTTTTATCAGTATTTCATTTGTCTATTTTCATTTTAAATGAAAATCTTTAAATAAATTTCCAAATGTTCTCTCCCTAATTTTCTACTGAAAGGTATAAAATGTTGGCTTCTTTACCCAGTATTTTAATAATATGAAGGCATGGTAGGGGAGGTATTTCATTTGGCCTTTGTAGGGTCTGCCAGATAATAATTCCCTCTACAAGTTTTTTCTTTGTTTACCTGACACAGTAATTTTCAGGTGCTACTTGTATTGTTGGTTTTCTTCAGATCATGATGTAGTCTATTCGTTATCTGAAACTTTTTTTCTTAAATAGGTTGTTCTCTTTAGGTTGTTGCTGAAAATAATCTTGATTTTGACATTTTTCTTCAAGATGTCTGTGCACCCTATTTTTTTTTTTGCTTTCTGGGTCAAACTCAGAGATGCTCCAGAATTACTCCTGGCTCTGCATTCAGAAATTACTCCTGGTGGTTGCTCAGGACACCATATGGGATGCCGGGATCACACCCATGTCAGAGCCCTACCCACTGTACTATTGCTTCAGTCCCATTCATGCATTCTTGTGCTCCAAATAAAGAATAATGACATCTACTTTAACATCTATTTCAAAATTTCAGGAACACTTTTCTTACTTTTTTCAGAATAGCCAATCATTATGCTATTTGGATGAATTAAAGTAACTTATTGAAGTACGTTGATCACATACCTTGACTTATCTTTTTTTTATATTCTGGAAATTAAGATGAGAAAATTATGAGACAAGGTTTCTTTGTAATTCTGCATGTGCAGTAGATATTACTGAAACACACTTTCTAATTTTTTATATAGAGGGTCATGTTTTAAGTGGTTAGCTATGGGACAAAGCAGTAGCAAAGTCAGTAAGGTGTTTGCCTTGCACTTGGCTAACCATATTCAGTACCTAGAAATTTATATAATTCACTTGGCCCATGAGAAGTGATCTCTGAGCACGGACACAGGAGTAAGATCTGAGCACTTCCAGGTGTGCACCGCCCCAAAAAAGAAACAAGCAGACAAAAAAGGTCAATTCTTCTCAGTTTAATGCAAGTGAAGTAGGTGAATATGTATAAGCCCAAATGTGTAAGTTTATTATTTGTTGAGAGCCTGCATTATATACTGCATTTGATTTTTTCATTTATTTATTTTTTGACAATTAAAAAATGTTCATGTTTGGGTTTCCGCCATACAGTGTTCCAGCACCCATCCCCTCCACCAGTGCCACCTCCCACCACCAATGTCCAGATACCCTCACCCTCCCCTAGCCTGCCTCCGTGGCAAGTTCTCCATCTCCTTTCTCTCTTTTTCTCTTTCTCTCTTCCTCTTACATGTTGTGGATTGTAATAGACTTTTTGACAATTATTGGCCCACTGTTCCTTTCTCGATCTTACTAACCTCTGCTCCCACACATTTGTGGTACTTTCCACCTTTGGCAAGATAACCTGATCCACATTTCGCCTGACCCCTGACCTCGGATATTGGTATCATAGTATGTATGTGTGTATGTATATATATTTTTTCAGTCATTCTATATTTGGCTTAAATTTCATAACTTCTTTTACTAAAAGTTGCATAGTATTCAAATTGTGTAGATGTACCAATGTTTCTTTATCAGTCATCAGTTTTCGGGCACTCTGGTTGTTTCCAGATTCTGACTATTGTGAATAAACCTGCTATGAATATAAAAGTAGGGATAGTATTTCCGTTTCCGTGTTTTTAGCTTGCCAGGGTATATTCCCAGGAGTAGTATGGCTGGGTCAAATGGGAGTTGAATTCTAGTCTTTGAAGGAATGTCCATATTGTTTTCCATAAAGGCTGTACCAGTCGATATTCCCACCAACAATGAATGAGTGTCCCCTTTTCCCCCACATCCATGCCAGCACTTGTTGTTCTTGCTCTTTTGAATATGTGTCAGTCTCTGTGGTATGAAATGATATTTCATTGTTGTTTTGATTTGCATCTCTCTGATGATTAATGATGATGGCATTTTTTCATATGTCTTTTTGGCCATTCGAACTTCTTCCCTTGTTGAAGTTTCTGTTCATTTCTTCTCCCCACATATTTTGATGGGGTTGATTGTTTTCTTCTTGTAAAGTTCCAGAAGTGTCTGATAGATCTTGGATATTAGCCCCTTATCAGATGGGTATTGGGTGAATATTCTTTCCCATTATGTGGACTCTCTTTTCTTTTGAAGGTGCAGAGCTTTTTAGCTTCATATAGCCCTATGTTTATCTTTTCTTCTAGGTGTTTTATTAGTGGAGTTTCTTCTTTAGTTTAAATCTTGTGGAGGGTTTTTCCTATATTTTCTTCGATGAACTTTATGGATTCAGGTCTGATATTGAGATGTTTAATCCATTTTTGTGTTGCAGGGACTCCTAATGGCCGCTGCATCTGCTCTGGATTGCCTCCCCAAAATCACTCCGTAGATAAGGGTAGTCTAAATGTGGCAGTTTATCTGACCATGTATGTTGTACTAGCTGGTATAAATATTCTCCCATGCTATCACAATCATCGTGGGACTAGCTAGATCTTACCAGCATATTAGCCTGGCCACGTAAGGACACCTAAGTAATTAGACCAGAGAGAAATGCTGTTTGCTTCCCAAACAAACAAGCATGGCTCCCTGATAAAATATAAAACTACAATGAAGTAGAGGAGACTTGTGGAAGACTTGGAGAAATATTTAACTGGCATTGGTGTTGATCTTTGGTACAGTGACATGCCATCTCAGAAACCCCCCTTCTCTACATTTCAAAGGTATTCCGCTCAAAACATTAGCACAGTAAAGGCCCTAGGTGAGATGCAGGGAGGGACTACCTTAAGGGCATTGGACCCTCCCTGCTTTCCATAACAATGGGAGGAAGGTCTGGTTGCTGGGGGTATAAACTTGCAGGTTCCCGCCTCCCGGTTTCTTCTTCCCTGTGGGATTTCGCCTTGTGAGCTTTTATTCCCCTTGGGAAGTTTCACACGTGGTGGTCGCCATCTTGGCCTACACGTGGCTGGGGTTCTAGCCTGGAATCCTAAGCATCGGGTTTTTCCTTTTGCTGATTTGTATGCCTGAACCTGTGATAAGTAAAGTCTTTTAAAACCTCATCGGATCCCTGAGTGTTCATCCATTCCTTGCCGGCTTCGGAGGTAGAAGGGAACTTCGCTTCCCGGCACTGTCGGGGACCCCGCGGAGCGCCCGACATTTGGCGCCCCTGGTGTGGGCACCACTAACATTGTCTGGTCTAATTATCATCGGACAGAGATCATCTGCCTCCGAACCGTGAGTAAAATGATGGATATCTCATGGTATAGATACATTGTATCTTTTATTGGCTCGGAACCATACATAGCCCAGTCTATAAAGTTCCTTTCTGAGAACTACTCTATCTTTTCACAAATCATCTGGGTCCTTGCGATTTTTTAAACTGTACCTTGTGTAAGGACAATGTTTAATAGAGAGAGGGGAAGAAAGTAATAAATTGAATGCAATCTTAAGGGACGAGATTTACTCAGCGATTGAAGAAATAAGTGAGGATCATAAAGCTACAGGTAGACTGGTCTTAAAGCTCGAGGACAGAATTATTAAACAGAGTTTAAAATTTGAAAAGAAATTAGAAGAACAGGAAAGTAAAAATTAACCAGATTTTAAAATTCAAGGAAAAATTAGAAGAACAAGAAAGTAAAATTATTAAACAGGATTTAAAATTTGAAGTAAAGTTTGAAGAGCAGAAGAAGGATATCGATAAAATCAGCATTATCTTAGAGGAAGAAATTGACAGACAGAGAGATAGAATAGATGGACAGAAAGAGGAGGTTTGGAAGTTACACATAAGATTGAAAGAACAAAAGGAAGAAATATATAGGAAACTTGAAAACTTAAACCAAGAAATGGATGTGTTACGCAGGGAGATTTCTGATTTCATAACTTATCAATCAGGACCTAGCGCATACCCAATACTGAGGCGTGAACCAACTAAAAGCCGTTCACAAACACGCCCCAAAAACTGTAGACTTGAAAAAGGTGTATACATTCCCAGCAAAAAAATCTAAAAGAATTCTAATGTGGCTGATAACTTAGAGGAGGAACAGGAAAACCCAGAGGGAGGCAAATTCCCAAGCTGAAAATCTCTCCAGAGTTAATACCCTCAATGGGGTAGATGTTCCTCTGCCAGATACTACAAGCTCTGATGAGGAAGAAGGGGAGGAAACAGATTAGCTCGAGTCAAAGAGCAAAGCCCAGCAATCTTTCTCATGACCAATCTAAAGATAAAGTAAAACCGATTCATGAAGACTTAAAAATTGAGGCAATAACCCCGTTTAGGAAGGCTTGCGACAGGTTTGGAATATCAAGTCCTTATACTTTAAAATATTTAGCTGATTGGAGCGAAAATGATCAGTGGGTATTGGGAGACTTTGAAACGGTAGCCCATACTTGTCTAAACAAATCACAGTACATGCAATGGCATATGTGGTATGCAGATGGGGTTAACCAGAATATTGACACTTTAAGAGAAAAAGGAATCAGGCCATACTATAACTTTTGCCATGCTAAAAGGTGAAGGTGAATGGAAAAAGAAAGCAAAAACAAGCGACATTACCTGAACCTATTTTAAAATTTGTTCGGGAGACAGCATTAAAAGCGTGGGAAAGAGTAGGTTCCGACCCAGAATTTCTAGGTAGCTATACGAAAATTTACCAGGGTCGTGATGAACCATACTTTGATTTTGTTGGGAGATTATGTGAAACAATCCAAAGACAGGTTCAAGACCCAACCACTCAAGAAATCCTAAAACGAAACTTAGCATATGAGAATGCTAATCAAAAATGTCGAGCATTACTATATGGTATTAAGGAAATGGATGACCTCATGGGGTATCTAAAGGCCTGTAGAAATGTCGGTTTAACCTCCCATAAAACACAGGATGATATAGAGGCTTATCCCATACAGCAGGAGGATCAGGAGAGGGATGAAATGTCAGACAGCTCTAGGGGGAGAAACAATAAACTTCAAAGGATAAACAATAATCGGAGAAACTATTCTAATAATCGCAGCTCCACCCCTCGGAGGGCCCCACCTGGACCATGCCCAAGGTGCAGAAAAGGAAAACATTGGGCCAGAGACTGTCGGTCTTGGAGGCGAAGTCAGCCTCAGGCTTCATCTGGACAGATAACCTGCTTTAGCTGCGGAAAGAAGGGACACACCGTAGAGATTGCCCATCTCCTAAAAAACTATCAATACAGGGCAACATTCTAATAATCCCTTTATAGGAAATGTTACATGGACCCCTCCCAGGTTCCACAAGCTCCGCAGGCTCAAATAACATCTATGCCTCCCCCCTAATGCGGGAAACTGGGTGGGGGGGCCAGCCCCAGGCCCAGCTGAATCCAGGGGCACTCTCCTTCATTCCACCTGCCCAGTATCCTCCGAATCAGAATCCACAGAATTACAGTCAATAAATGCTCTCTGGCCTACCCCATCAGGCAGTGGCAGTCTCGACATTCTCTCGCCCTAAGACTGTCACAATATACCCAAGTCAAGACCCCTACATGCTAAAAACAGGGATAAAAGGACCTGCTCCCCCAGGTAGTATGGGTTTAATTCAGGGGAGCGATTGGCTGAAATTCTAAGGGAATTATGGTGCATTTCGGACTTCTGGATCCTGAATCTCATGGAGAGATAATACTGTCAATATCTGTGCCAACTAAATGGACTTTAAAAAAAGGGGAACCACTTGCTAAACTATTATTATTTTTTGAGGATCCGTTAGTCAGTCCGAACACCCTACAGCTGGTGGCTTAAACAGTACCAACCATTCTGCCAACTTCATTGTTGGTTATGCAGCCACACAGAACCAAGCCCACCAGCCACCTGCTAACTATCTAGTTGGGTACACTGCCAGAATTTCTCAGGCCAAGCGGCCGGTTATACCCATCGAAATTTATAAAAGGAAATTCAAAGGCATGTTGGATACAGGGGCAGACATATCCATAATCTCCACCAAGTATTGGCCCTCTAACTGGGCCCCAAAGAAAGTGTCCCATAGCCTGAGCGGGTAGGCAATATCTCCTCCTCTCTCTCTCCGACAGAGTGCCAGGTGGCTGCCGTGGTATTGGCCCTGAAGGGAATGTAGCCATGGTCCAGCCTTATATAGCCCCTATGCCTTTTAACTTTATGGGGTCGAGACATGCTGGAGCAGTGGGGGGCAGTAATCCACATACCTCGCCCACCCCGCCGAGCACCAATTCCAGCTCTCCATAATAAGCCTCAACACCGGGAGTAACCCTTTTTAATTGGGGCCGCTGTGGTTAAGCCGCCACTACCTATCCGTATTCAGTGGAAGTCTGACAAACCTATATGGACACCACAGTGGCCCCTCAATACCAAAAAGTTAGAGGCGCTAACAAATCTAGTGGAAGAACAGCTGAAATTAGGGACATATTGAGGAAACGCTTTCAGAATGGAATTCTCCTGTTTTTTGTAATACAGAAAAAAATCAGGCAAATGGCGTTTGCTGATTGACTTAAGGAATGTAAATTCTACTAGAACCCCATGGGAGCCCTACAACCTGGGCTCCCTCTCCAGCAGCTATTCCTAAGGATTGGCCGCTAATTATCATAGATTTAAAAGACTGCTTTTACAGCATACCTATCCACCCAGATGATCGGAAAAGGTTTGCATTTTCAGTCCCTTCCATTAATCATAAAGGTCCTTTACGTAGGTTTCAGTGGACAGTATTGCCCCAAGGAATGACTAATTCACCTACGATGTGTCAACACTTTGTTGATGAGGTTTTTGCGACCCATTCGTGCTAAATTTTCTGGTGCATACATCATCCACTACATGGATGATATCCTGCTAGCTTGTGATAATTCCAGAGATCTCCAGAATTTATATAATGATGTAATGACAGTTTTACCAGAGGCTGGCTTACAAGTAGCTCCGAAAAAATCCAGATGCAGCCTCCATATGAATATTTGGGCTATGCTCTTGACCGCACTACAGTGCGCCCTCAAAAAAATTTCCATTAGTCAGAAAGGGCTCAAAACCTTGAATGATTTTCAAAAACTGCTGGGGGATATCAACTGGGCGCGCCCCCTCCCTTGGTATTCCTAACTGTGAGCTCAGTAACCTGTTCCACACCCTTGAAGGTGATCCTGCTTTAAATAGCCCAAGGCAGCTAACTCCTAAAGCTCAGAAGGAATTAGATTTTTTCATGGATCGGCTTCAAAAATCTTACCTCTCCAGATTTAATCCCGGAGAAAAGGTATGGTTCTTGGTCTTCAACACTCCCGAAGTCTCCAACTGCTGCTATAGCCCAATTATCTGGACCGTTAGAATGGGTTTTACTTACATAACAAGCAGAATCGTACTGCTACACCTTACCTTGAGATGATAGCTAACCTTATAATTAAGGGAAGATCAAGAACCCAAGTATTACTTGGACATGATCCCCATGTAATTGTACTACCCGACCCTAAAAAAAAGAAATTGAAGCTGTTTTACCACTCAGTGAAATCCTTCAGAGAGCTTTAGCAGATTTTTCAGGAGAAATATCTTATCATTACCCAGCTGGAAAAAACCTGGGAATTTCTGAAAAAGGGACACCTTTTGTAATTTCCACCATTGTCCGCCTCCTCTCCCATTCCTGATGCTCCAGTGTATTATATTGATGGCTCCTCATCAGGAAGGGTGGAATTACAGGTCCTTCGTTGACCACTACTGTGCATACAAATTATAAATCTGCCCAACAAGTGGAACTCGCCACCCTGATACATTTACTATCCCATGTATCTGGCCCATGTAATGTGGTGAGTGATTCTGCATATGTAGTTGGTTTATTTCCTGGAATTGTCACTGCTTCTTTAAATGCCCATAATCCTATAATTCAGGAGCTACTCCATAAACTACAAGATCTCCTCCGAAATAGAACATTCCCTATATACATCTCCCACATCCGTTCTCACAGCCGACTCCCCGGGCCAATGGTTCGAGGAAACGAAGCAGCAGATCTCTTGGCAGCACCAGTATTTAAATCAGCTGAGGAAGAGCACCAGACTCTACATACAAATGCCCGCCGCCTTCATGTACACCATGGCATCCCATGGAGACAAGCTAGACAAATTGTCCGCGAACTGTCCTGTCTGTGCTCCTTTACATTGTACATCTCATGTAGCAGGAGCAAACTCGAGGTTTACAGACAAACCAATTGTGGCAGATGGATATAACTCATACTAACTTATTTCCCAACAAACCTTTCCTTCATGTGGTCATCGATACATATTCCCGGTTCATGTGGGCTGTTCCTATGACGCCTGAAAGAGCTAAATCTGTTTGTTCATTTTTACTCCAGTGCTTCTCCGCCATGGGTATTCCCCATACCATAAAAACAGATAATGGTCCTGCTTACACCAGCAAAACCTTCAAATCCTTGTTGCGAGGAATGGCAGATCAAACATATTACAGGAATTCCATATAATCCACAAGGACAAGGAATAGTTGAACGTGCCCACAGAACGCTTTAAAACTCAGCTATTAAAGCAACGAAAAACAAGCATGCCTCCAATGGATTCTTTATCTTTAACATTATTCACCTTAAACTTCAATTTAAATATACCTCAAGGAGATCCCTATACCGCGGCTGAACGTCACTTTCAAGAAGATATGCAAACTCAAAAACAGTCAATTCACCTATCTGGGTGAAAATTGATGATAAATGGATTGCAGGTCACCTCCTCATTCGGGAAGAGGCTATGCTTTCATTTCTACAGACGATAACCCTGCCAAGAAACTCTGGGTCCTCTGCGACTTGTTAAGACTAGAATTCTCCAAGAATCAGAAAACAACTAATTCTTTCAATATAAAGTCTTAAATTTTAAATTGCAAGTTGCTGTTTAAACTTCCTGGATTGGTCCCTTTTAATAATGATCTTGTTTTGCAGTCTGTGATCATGGTTCATGTCTAATATCTTGCCTTACAGCCTAAACATTTTCTTTCTTACAAAAAAAAAAGGGTGGAAAAATGGGTGGACTCTGATCACAGTGCTCATTACAAAAATGTTTGCTAAATCAATGAAAAATTGTTTTTCTAATGATTCTGTTCACAGGATGAGATATTCGAATCCAGTAAACCTCGCGCTTACAGTGCTCAATACTCCGAGACTCCTAAAAACAGTGCTCGCTAAAAAATTTAATAATTTGCAAAACTAATTTTCCCAATGCTCTATTCACAGGAAAAGACACTTTCTCACCATCATTTGCCGGCTTTATATTTTCGAGCGCTTGACTCGTTACCATTTATCACCCTAAATGGGTCACATATACAGCTGTAAGATATTGATCGATCAAATGTATGTGCGTGTGTGTGCATGTGGTGGCCACCATTATGTTTGTGATTAATGTTGTGTCTATGTTATGTCTCAACTACTACCTTCTCAATTTCTGACCACTACAAACCTCTATTACATTCATCAACTCCACTGCTGGATCCACTAGATTTATCAATTTTAAAATCATCAATTCTCATATTTATTTCCCTGCTCCACCCATGTTGGAGCTTCTTTATATTCTTCTCTCCATCCCAAACTTGGATCCCTACAAAGCCTTAAAATCCCTACTTGTGATTAACCTCGAAAAGTGTTTTTGTCTCGCCTAAGCTACAGGTACAGTTACGGTGCCAATGTTCCCTTTGCTGAAGAAGCCCTGCAAGACGCCCACACCGAGTGTTCCAGACACCTGTTCCAGCACTCAAGACTCCTGTTCCAGAATTCGAGATACCCAGTCCAGTGTTCCTGACAATCCAATCAGTGTTCCTGATCGCTGCTCTCCAAAGACTCATACTCATATGATCACCGCTATTGCTGTTCCAGAAGTAGCCCCACAGACTTTGTTCCAGACACCCGACTTTACATAAAATATAGCAAATTGACTCTCACAAATTATGGACAGTGCAAACTACAGTCCGTTATAATCAGACAGCTAAAAACACTTTATCTTGAACTTTGCTTTGGGTCCAAAAAACAAGTTAGGATCCTAAAGTAACATGTATTATCATTTTGCAATTGGAATTGTTTTTTCTTATCTTAATTTTCTGTACATTACTAAATATTTCTTACCTTTTCAATTTTTATTAGTAAACTAATCAGGGGGAGTTGTTGCAGGACTCCTAAGGGCCGCTGCATCTGCTCTGGATTGCCTCCCGAAAAATCACTCCGTAGATAAGGGGTAGTCTAAATGTGGCAGTTTATCTGACCATGTATGTTGTACTAGCTGGTATAAATATTCTCCCATGCTATCACAATCATCGTGGGACTAGCTAGATCTTACCAGCATATTAGCCTGGCCACGTAAGGACACCTAAGTAATTAGACCAGAGAGAAATGCTGTTTGCTTCCAAACAAACAAGCATGGCTCCCTGATAAAATATAAAACTACAATGAAGTAGAGGAGACTTGTGAAGGCTTGAGAAATATTTAACTGGCATTGGTGTTGATCTTTGGTACAGTGACATGCCATCTCAGAAACCCCTTCTCTACATTTCAAAGGCATTCCGGCTCAAAACATTAGCACAGTAAAGGCCCTAGGTGAGATGCAGGGAGGGACTACCTAAGGGCATTGGACCCTCCCCTGCTTTCCATAACAATGGGAGGAAGGTCTGAGTTGCTGGGGGTATAAACTTGCAGGTTCCCGCTCCTCCCGGTTTCTTCTTCCCGTGTGGGATTTCGCCTTGTGAGCGTTTATTCCCCTTGAAGTTTCACACGTGGTGGTCGCCATCTTGGCCTACACGTGGCTGGGGTTCTAGCCTGGAATCCTAAGCATCGGGTTTTTCCTTTTGCTGATTTGTATGCCTGAACCTGTGATAAGTAAAGTCTTTAAAACCTCATCGGATCCTGAGTGTTCATCCATTCCTGCCGGCTTCGGAGGTAGAAGGGAACTCGCTTCTCCTGGTAGAGCTGGAAAAGACTGGGGTAGGTCCTCCAAAGTTTGGTAGAATTCACTAGTGAATCCATCTGGACCTGGGCTTTTTGGGCTGATTTTTAATCTCTGTATCAATTTCCTCGATGGTGATAGGCTTATTCAGATACTGCATGTCTTCAATTTTCAGCTGTGTGAGGTTATAGGAATTCAGAAATATATCCATTTATCTTCTAAGTTCTCATGTTTCATGGCATACAGATTAAAAAAAACACACATGTTTGCCTGATGTTGTCATTAGCGTCTCTTGGTATTTGCAGCTTAAAGTCCTTCTATTGCCTTAAGACCAGGGCCTCATGCTAAAGAGATTCCTCTGTGCAAAACAAAATAGGAGATTGGAGGCAGGCATGGATAAAGATTGATTTTAATAACTCTTGGATATCATTATCATTTTTAATATGAGTCCTATGCATCTGTTTGGTCATCCTTCCTCATTTCTCCCACCTCCCAGCATGGGACAAACTAGGATTTATGAGAAGGAAGCCTGGCTATGCTGTGATCACTGTTTAAAAAATCAGCTCTGTTAAACTCAAAGTAGAAGTCATGCTGTCCCATTCAAAGGCAGGCCTGTAAGAATCTCTGTAAAACAAAAGAGTAGAGATCTTCAAATTACCCTGGAGCAGAGTAGTATGGACAAGCACCTGGTGGGTATTGGAAATAACCATCTAGTTGCATTGAGTTTGTGGTCTGAAATTATAAATATTTCCCTCATGTTACATATTCTGAGTTGCTTTAGTTCCTAGGTGTGATATTTATCCAACTCTCTCTTTCTATGGTGCTTTGCATAAGAGCTAATTGACTTAGAAAGAACTGAAGCTCTGTCAATTTTCATGTGTATAGACCTGAGTTAGCTGTGGTTTACTTGGAAATTTGCATGTGAGTGCTGGTCTTTTACTTTGCAAAGGCTGGCTCACAATCATGGCCCCATTTTGGCTTTGGCACTGTTTGGGAGAGGACAAGCTGTGTTTTGGGATGAAGCATCCATTTGGTGGGAGATCTTGGCCTCATCACATGGTCAGAGATGTCTGATCAGTAGCCATAGGTCTGGGAGATCCCCTTGCTTGAATTGTAGTAGCAGAGTTTGTTGAATTATTGATGATATAAAAGCCTTTTTGAACTCTGCTGGATTCATGCATTTTGTCCATCTGTCACAGTCCTTGAGGTAAAGGGAACTTGATTCCCTGATACTGTCAGGTACCGCAGTCAATCCCAAACATACACACTCAGTGAAACTAAAGTTTTTTGACACTAAAATCATAAACCTTCGCTATAATATCCCAGCTACAGTTATGTTCAGAGATAATGAAAGAAGGCAGAAACCCCTCCTTTCCCAACAAGGGCAGGCCTACTCATGGAAAGTTACCAATTTAGGGCCTGAGTGTCCTTTCCATCTTGAAGTAACCTTTTGTTATCTACAAAAGGCCCAGAACAATTCCTTTTGGAGTTATTAGACCCCGCCCAGAATCTACTATCTGGCCTGAATTGCCTGGATTGCATTCCTGCACATACATAGCCATTGCCGACCCATGATCCCAACGTGTATCTAGCCGCACCAAATATAGAAAGAAGTATTAAGAATGATCTGATTGGTGGGGAATGGTTACTTGGTACAAAGTGATTGTTGCTGCTGCGCAGACCTTGATGTAATATTTTAAATCTATTGGATGGTTATGCGCAGGCTTTTCTGTAGTGGCGGTGTAAGGGTTGGCCGCAATGGGGTGACTGATGGGAGCCTCCGGAGCGCCCGGGACCTACCAAGGAAAACTCTGAGAGACCCAGGTCCTATGCAAAAGCAAGGGTTTTATTAATAGCTTAGGTATACTGTCCATAGCATGACCCCAAGTGGTCAGTGGCTAAGAGCCCCGAACCCTTCCAGGGAGTGATTTTTTAAGAGATAGTTCCCGCCGCTACAGAAAAGCCCGCGCATAACCATCCAATAGATTTAAAAAATACCATATCAAGGTCTGCACGCAGGCAGCCAATTACTTTGCACCAAGTAACCATCTTTCACTAATCAGATCATTTTAATACATCTTTCTATATTTGGTGCGGCTAGATACACGTGGGGGATCATGAGTCAGCAATGGCTATGCTTAGTGCAGGAATGCAATCCAGGCAATTCAGGCCAGATAGATTCTGGCGGGGGTCTAATAACTTCTAACAGGAATTTGTTCTGGGCCTTTTGTAGATAACAAAAAGGTTACTTCAAGATGAAAAGGACACTCAGGCCCTAAATTGGTAACTTTCCATGAGTAGGCCTGCCCTGGTCGGGAAAGTGGGGGGTTTCTGCCTTCTTTCATTCCCCCTTTTCTTTTAGGAGGGTCTTCTAATCCTAGAGACCATTAGAGACCTTCACCCGTAGGCCTGATATTGTTGCTTGAGTACTAACAACTTGACTTCACCCACCCGGTCTCTGATGAATGCAAGTAGCCTATTAAGAAGGCAAGGCCCAATTGCTAAAATCAATAAGAATATGATGAGGGCCCGGCTAGGGCTGAAAGCAAGGTGGTTAGCCAGGGGACTGCAAACCAAGACTTAAATCACCCTTTCCGTATTCAGTCTTTTCTTAACTGCGCCATGGGTTTCTTATTACCCCCAGAGTGGTCTCGTAGAAGCAGCACTCTTCCTAGACTAGGTTGCTTCACTGCCACGGGCCCTTTCCTGTCAATCTATACACATCATACCTCCTTTCAAGAGATTTCACCGCCTTATATTTTTAAGGGAAAATGGGTGAAGGTCCATCTTCTGGAGCTGCTTCATGCTGGACAAAGGGACTGTAGACTCTGCCTGTGCAAGGGGTGAAATCTCCAAATGGGTCCCATGCAATGAATGGATCAGATTTTCTGAAGTTGTTATTATCTGCACGAAAAGATCAGATCAATTAGGCTAAGAACATTACTTAGAAATGATTAGGCCCTGAGGAGTAAAGTCCCTCTTGCCCTAGTGAGGGGCAGAATACTTTGCTGTTTTAGAAAACACAGTGTTAAGGTAACACAAATTGAAGCAAACATTTTGTGACCAGATTTTTCTCATAGAAACATTAAGCCACCTCTCTGGCTTTTTGTAGAAAAAGCCTTGCCCCTCTCACTGAATGTGTTAGAAACAATAGATGACTATACGCTGATTATCTGAACTTTTGCACAAAGTTAAATTGTTGATTTTTATGATTTATGACATTACAAAACACAGTTCTGAGTTACTCCTAAACTGCCCTGTTTTTGTTCCTTCCTATGGACAATTGTTATTCCCTAATGTTACTGGATGAGGTATTGGTACCATGATGGCTCAAGAATTAAAGCTTTTAAAATCCTTATGAATCTTAGAATTTCCAAATGACTGTGTACTTATAGAATTAAGAATAAATATCCAACCA
>JAJIBD010021972.1:0-27525 GCA_021461705.1 Cryptotis parvus | reverse complement strand
TTCATTTCTTCTCCCCATATTTTGATGGGGTTGATTGTTTTCTTCTTGTAAAGTTCCAGAAGTGTCTGATAGATCTTGATATTAGCCCCTTATCAGATGGGTATTGGGTGAATATTCTTTCCCCATTATGTGGACTCTCTTTTCTTTTGAAGGTGCAGAGCTTTTAGCTTCATATAGCCCCATATGTTTATCTTTTCTTCTAGGTGTTTTATTAGTGGAGTTTCTTCTTTAGTTTAAATCTTGTGGAGGGTTTTTCCTATATTTTCTTCGATGAACTTTATGGATTCAGGTCTGATATTGAGATGTTTAATCCATTTTGTGTTGCAGGACTCCTAATGGCCGCTGCATCTGCTCTGGATTGCCTCCCAAAAAATCACTCCGTAGATAAGGGGGTAGTCTAAATGTGGCAGTTTATCTGACCATGTATGTTGTACTAGCTGGTATAAATATTCTCCCATGCTATCACAATCATCATGGGACTAGCTAGATCTTACCAGCATATTAGCCTGGCCACGTAAGGACACTCTAAGTAATTAGACCAGAGAGAAATGCTGTTTTGCTTCCAAACAAACAAGCATGGCTCCCCTGATAAAATATAAAACTACAATGAAGTAGAGGAGACTTGTGAAGGCTTGGAGAAATATTTAACTGGCATTGGTGTTGATCTTTGGTACAGTGACATGCCATCTCAGAAACCCCTTCTCTACATTTCAAAAGGTATTCCGGCTCAAAACATTAGCACAGTAAAGGCCCTAGGTGAGATGCAGGGAGGGACTACCTAAGGGCATTGGACCCTCCCTGCTTTCCATAACAATGGGAGGAAGGTCTGAGTTGCTGGGGGGTATAAACTTGCAGGTTCCCGCTCTCCCGGGTTTCTTCTTCCCTGTGGGATTTCGCCTTGTGAGCTTTTATTCCCTTGGAAGTTTCACACGTGGTGGTCGCCATCTTGGCCTACACGTGGCTGGGGTTCTAGCCTGGAATCCTAAGCATCGGGTTTTTCCTTTTGCTGATTTGTATGCCTGAACCTGTGATAAGTAAAGTCTTTAAAACCTCATCGGATCCCTGAGTGTTCATCCATTCCTTGCCGGCTTCGGAGGTAGAAGGGAACTCCTCGCTTCCCAGCACTGTCGGGGACCCCGCGGAGCGCCCGACATTTGGCGTCCCTGGTGTGGGGCACCACGAACATTGTCTGGTCTAATTATCATCGGACAGAGATCATCTGCCTCCGGAACCGTGAGTAAAATGATGGATATCTCATGGTATAGATACATTGTATCTTTTATTGGCTCGGAACCATACATAGCCCAGTCTATAAAGTTCCTTTCTGAGAACTACTCTATCTTTTCACAAATCATCTGGGTCCTTGGTGATTTTTAAACTGTACCTTTGTGTAAGGACAATGTTTAATAGAAAGAGGGAAGAAAGTAATAAATTGAATGCAATCTTAAGGGACGAGATTTACTCAGCGATTGAAGAAATAAGTGAGGATCATAAAGCTACAGGTAGACTGGTCTTAAAGCTCGAGGACAGAATTATTAAACAGAGTTTAAAATTTGAAAAGAAATTAGAAGAACAGGAAAGTAAAATTAACCAGATTTTTAAAAATTCAAGGAAAATTAGAAGAACAGGAAAGTAAAATTATTAAACAGGATTTAAAATTTGAAGTAAAGTTTGAAGAGCAGAAGAAGGATATCGATAAAATCAGCATTATCTTAGAGGGAAGAAATTGACAGACAGAGAGATAGAATAGATGGACAGAAAGAGGAGGTTTGGAAGTTACACATAAGGATTGAAAGAACAAAAGGAAGAAATATATAGGGAAACTTGAAAACTTAAACCAAGAAATGGATGTGTTACGCAGGGAGATTTCTGATTTCATAACTTATCAATCAGGGACCTAGCGCATACCCAATACTGAGGCGTGAACCAACTAAAAGCCGTTCACAAACACGCCCCAAAAACTGTAGACTTGAAAAGGGTGTATACATTCCCAGCAAAAAATCTAAAAAAGAATTCTAATGTGGCTGATAACTTAGAGGAGGAACAGGAAAACCCAGAGGAGGCAAATTCCCAAGCTGAAAATCTCTCCAGAGTTAATACCCTCAATGGGGTAGATGTTCCTCTGCCAGATACTACAAGCTCTGATGAGGAAGAAGGGAGGAACAGATTAGCTCGAGTCAAAGAGCAAAGCCCAGCAATCTTTCTCATGACCAATCTAAAGATAAAGTAAAACCGATTCATGAAGACTTAAAAATTGAGGCAATAACCCCGTTTAGGAAGGCTTGCGACAGGTTTGGAATATCAAGTCCTTATACTTTAAAATATTTAGCTGATTGGAGCGAAAATGATCAGTGGGTATTGGGAGACTTTTTGAAACGGTAGCCCATACTTGTCTAAACAAATCACAGTACATGCAATGGCATATGTGGTATGCAGATGGGGTTAACCAGAATATTGACACTTTAAGAGAAAAGGAATCAGGCCATACTATAACTTTTGCCATGCTAAAAGGTGAAGGTGAATGGAAAAAAGAAAGCAAAACAAGCGACATTACCTGAACCTATTTTAAAATTTGTTCGGGAGACAGCATTAAAAGCGTGGGAAAGAGTAGGTTCCGACCCAGAATTTCTAGGTAGCTATACGAAAATTTACCAGGGTCGTGATGAACCATACTTTGATTTTGTTGGAAGATTATGTGAAACAATCCAAAGACAGGTTCAAGACCCAACCACTCAAGAAATCCTAAACGAAACTTAGCATATGAGAATGCTAATCAAAAATGTCGAGCATTACTATATGGTATTAGGGAAATGGATGACCTCATGGGGTATCTAAAGGCCTGTAGAAATGTCGGTTTAACCTCCCATAAAACACAGGATGATATAGAGGCTTATCCCATACAGCAGGAGGATCAGGAGAGGGATGAAATGTCAGACAGCTCTAGGGGAGAAACAATAAACTTCAAAGGATAAACAATAATCGGAGAAACTATTCTAATAATCGCAGCTCCACCCCTCGGAGGGCCCCACCTGGACCATGCCCAAGGTGCAGAAAAGGAAAACATTGGGCCAGAGACTGTCGTCTTGGAGGCGAAGTCAGCCTCAGGCTTCATCTGGACAGATAACCTGCTTTAGCTGCGGAAAGAAGGGACACACCCGTAGAGATTGCCCATCTCCTAAAAACTATCAATACAGGGCAACATTCTAATAATCCCTTTATAGGAAATGTTACATGGACCCCTCCGAGGTTCCACAAGCTCCGCAGGCTCAAATAACATCTATGCCTCCCCTAATGCGGGAAACTGGGTGGGGGGCCAGCCCCAGGCCCAGCTGAATCCAGGGGCACTCTCCTTCATTCCACCTGCCCAGTATCCTCCGAATCAGAATCCACAGAATTACAGTCAATAAATGCTCTCTGGCCTACCCCATCAGGCAGTGGCAGTCTCGACATTCTCTGCCCTAAGACTGTCACAATATACCCAAGTCAAGACCCCTACATGCTAAAAACAGGGATAAAAGGACCTGCTCCCCAGGTAGTATGGGTTTAATTCAGGGGAGCGATTGGCTGAAATTTAAGGGAATTATGGTGCATTTCGGACTTCTGGATCCTGAATCTCATGGAGAGATAATACTGTCAATATCTGTGCCAACTAAATGGACTTTTAAAAGGGGAACCACTTGCTAAACTATTATTATTTTTTGAGGATCCGTTTAGTCAGTCCGAACACCCTACAGCTGGTGGCTTAAACAGTACCAACCATTCTGCCAACTTCATTGTTGGTTATGCAGGCACACAGAACCAAGCCCACCAGCCACCTGCTAACTATCTAGTTGGGTACACTGCCAGAATTTCTCAGGCCAAGCGGCCGGTTATACCCATCGAAATTTATAAAAGGGAAATTCAAAGGCATGTTAGATACAGGGGCAGACATATCCATAATCTCCACCAAGTATTGGCCCTCTAACTGGGCCCTAAAGAAAGTGTCCCATAGCCTGAGCGGGGTAGGCAATATCTCCTTCTCTCTTCTCCGACAGAGTGCCAGGGTGGCTGCCGTGTATTGGCCCTGAAGGGAATGTAGCCATGGTCCAGCCTTATATAGCCCCTATGCCTTTAACTTTATGGGGTCGAGACATGCTGGAGCAGTGGGGGGGCAGTAATTCACATACCCTCGTCCACTTCCCGTCGAGCACCAATTCCAGCTCTCCATAATAAGCCTAACACAGGGAGTAACCCTTTTCAATTGGGGGCCGCTGTGGTTAGCGCCCACTACCTATCCGTATTCAGTGGAAGTCTGACAAACCTATATGGGACACCACAGTGGCCCCTCAATACCCAAAAAGTTAGAGGCGCTAACAAATCTAGTGGAAGAACAGCTGAAATTAGGACATATTGAGGAAACGTTTTCAGAATGGAATTCTCCTGTTTTTGTAATACAGAAAAAATCAGGCAAATGGCGTTTGCTGATTGACTTAAGGAATGTAAATTCTACTATGGTCCCCATGGGAGCCCTACAACCTGGGCTCCCCTCTCCAGCAGCTATTCCTAAGGATTGGCCGCTAATTATCATAGATTTAAAAGACTGCTTTTACAGCATACATATCCACCCAGATGATCGGAAAAGGTTTGCATTTTCAGTCCCTTCCATTAATCATAAAGGTCCTTTACGTAGGTTTCAGTGGACAGTATTGCCCCCAAGGAATGACTAATTCACCTACGATGTGTCAACACTTTGTTGATGAGGTTTTGCGACCCATTCGTGCTAAATTTTCTGGTCCATACATCATCCACTACATGGATGATATCCTGCTAGCTTGTGATAATTCCAGAGATCTCCAGAATTTATATAATGATGTAATGACAGTCTTATCAGAGGCTGGCTTACAAGTAGCTCCGAAAAAATCCAGATGCAGCCTTCATATGAATATTTGGGCTATGCTCTTGACCGCACTACAGTGCGCCCTCAAAAATTTCCATTAGTCAGAAAGGGCTCAAAACCTTGAATGATTTTCAAAAACTGCTGGGGATATCAACTGGGTGCGCCTCCCTTGGTATTCCTAACTGTGAGCTCAGTAACCTGTTCCACACCCTTGAAGGTGATCCTGCTTTAAATAGCCCAAGGCAGCTAACTCCTAAAGCTCAGAAGGAATTAGATTTTTTCATGGATCAGCTTCAAAAATCTTACCTCTCCAGATTTAATCCCGGAGAAAAGGTATGGTTCTTGGTCTTCAACATTCCCGAGTCTCCAACTGCTGCTATAGCCCAATTATCTGGACCGTTAGAATGGGTTTACTTACATAACAAGCAGAATCGTACTGCTACACCTTACCTTGAGATGATAGCTAACCTTATAATTAAGGGAAGATCAAGAACCCAAGTATTACTTGGACATGATCCCCATGTAATTGTACTACCC
This sequence comes from Cryptotis parvus, assembly GCA_021461705.1. Taxonomy (NCBI): domain Eukaryota; kingdom Metazoa; phylum Chordata; class Mammalia; order Eulipotyphla; family Soricidae; genus Cryptotis; species Cryptotis parvus. Next base: position 22,112 of record JAJIBD010021972.1, on the reverse strand, counting down.
GACCCTAAAAAAGAAATTGAAGCTGTTTTACCACTCAGTGAAATCCTTCAGAGAGCTTTAGCAGATTTTTCAGGAGAAATATCTTATCATTACCCAGCTGGAAAAACCTGGGAATTTCTGAAAAGGACGCCTTTTATAATTTCCACCATTGTCCGCCTCCTCTCCCCATTCCTGATGCTCCAGTGTATTATATTGATGGCTCCTCATCAGGAAGGGGTGGAATTACAGGTCCTTCGTTGACCACTACTGTGCATACAAATTATAAATCTGCCCAACAAGTGGAACTCGCCACCCTGATACATTTACTATCCCATGTATCTGGCCCATGTAATGTGGTGAGTGATTCTGCATATGTAGTTGGTTTATTTCCTGGAATTGTCACTGCTTCTTTAAATGCCCATAATCCTATAATTCAGGAGCTACTCCATAAACTACAAGATCTCCTCTGAAATAGAACATTCCCTATATACATCTCCCACATCCGTTCTCACAGCCGACTCCCGGGCCAATGGTTCGAGGAAACGAAGCAGCAGATCTCTTGGCAGCACCAGTATTTAAATCAGCTGAGGAAGAGCACCAGACTCTACATACAAATGCCCGCCGCCTTCATGTACACCATGGCATCCCATGGAGACAAGCTAGACAAATTGTCCAGCAACTGTCCTGTCTGTGCTCCTTTACATTGTACATCTCATGTAGCAGGAGCAAATCCTCGAGGTTTACAGACAAACCAATTGTGGCAGATGGATATAACTCATACTAACTTTTTTCCCAACAAACCTTTCCCTTCATGTGGTCATCGATACATATTCCCGGTTCATGTGGGCTGTTCCTATGGCGTCTGAAAGAGCTAAATCTGTTTGTTCATTTTTACTCCAGTGCTTCTCCGTCATGGGTATTCCCCATACCATAAAAACAGATAATGGTCCTGCTTACACCAGCAAAACCTTCAAATCCTTTTGCGAGGAATAGCAGATCAAACATATTACAGGAATTCCATATAATCCACAAGGACAAGGAATAGTTGAACGTGCCCACAGAACGCTTAAAACTCAGCTATTAAAGCAACGAAAAACAAGCATGCCTCCAATGGATTCTTTATCTTTAACATTATTCACCTTAAACTTAACCACTAGATTTAAATATACCTCAAGGAGATCCCTATACTGCGGCTGAACGTCACTTTCAAGAAGATATGCAAACTCAAAAAACAGTCAATTCACCTATCTGGGTGAAAATTGATGATAAATGGATTGCAGGTCACCTCCTCATTCGGGAAGAGGCTATGCTTTCATTTCTACAGACGATAACCCTGCCAAGAAACTCTGGGTCCCTCTGCGACTTGTTAAGACTAGAATTCTCCAAGAATCAGAAAACAACTAATTCTTTCAATATAAAGTCTTAAATTTTAAATTGCAAGTTGCTGTTTAAACTTCCTGGATTGGTTCCTTTTAATAATGATCTTGTTTTGCAGTCTGTGATCATGGTTCATGTCTAATATCTTGCCTTACAGCCTAAACATTTTCTTTCTTACAAAAAAAAAAGGGTGGAAAAATGGGTGGACTCTGATCACAGTGCTCATTACAAAAATGTTTGCTAAATCAATGAAAAATTGTTTTTCTAATGATTCTGTTCACAGGATGAGATATTCGAATCCAGTAAACCTGCGCTACAGTGCTCAATACTCCGAGACTCCTAAAACAGTGCTCGCTAAAAATTTAATAATTTGCAAAACTAATTTTTCCCAATGCTCTATTCACAGGAAAAGACACTTTCTCACCATCATTTGCCGGCTTTATATTTACGAAGCGCTTGACTCGTTACCATTTATCACCCTAAATGGGTCACATATACAGCTGTAAGATATTGATCGATCAAATGTGTGTGTGCGTGTGTGCATGTGGTGGCCACCATTATGTTTGTGATTAATGTTGTGTCTATGTTATGTCTCAACTACTACCTTCTCAATTTCTGACCACTACAAACCTCTATTACATTCATCAACTCCACTGCTGATCCACTAGATTTATCAATTTTAAAATCATCAATTCTCATACTTATTTCCCTGCTCCACCCATGTTGGAGCTTCTTTATATTCTTCTCTCCATCCCAAACTTGGATCCCTACAAAGCCTTAAAATCCCTACTTGTGATTAACCTCGAAAAGTGTTTTTTGTCTCGCCTAGCTACAGGTACAGTTACCGGTGCCAATGTTCCCTTGCTGAAGAAGCCCTGCAAGACGCCCACACCGATGTTCCAGACACCTGTTCCAGCACTCAAGACTCCTTGTTCCAGAATTCGGAGATACCCAGTCCAGTGTTCCTGACAATTCAACGAGTTCCTGATCGCTGCTCTCCAAAGACTCATACTCATATGATCACCGCTATTGCTGTTCCAGAAGTAGCCCCACAGACTTTGTTCCAGACACCCGACTTTACATAAAATATAGCAAATTGACTCTCACAAATTATGGACAGTGCAAACTACAGTCCGTTATAATCAGACAGCTAAAAACACTTTTATCTTGAACTTTGCTTTGGGTCCAAAAACAAGTTAGGATCCTAAAGTAACATGTATTATCATTTTGCAATTGGAATTGTTTTTTCTTATCTTAATTTTCTGTACATTACTAAATATTTCTTACCTTTTCAATTTTTATTAGTAAACTAATCAGGGGGAGTTGTTGCAGGACTCCTAAGGGCCGCTGCATCTGCTCTGGATTGCCTCCCGAAAATCACTCCGTAGATAAGGGGGGTAGTCTAAATGTGGCAGTTTATCTGACCATGTATGTTGTACTAGCTGGTATAAATATTCTCCCATGCTATCACAATCATCATGGGACTAGCTAGATCTTACCAGCATATTAGCCTGGCCACGTAAGGACACCTAAGTAATTAGACCAGAGAGAAATGCTGTTTGCTTCCAAACAAACAAGCATGGCTCCCTGATAAAATATAAAACTACAATGAAGTAGAGGAGACTTGTGAAGACTTGGAGAAGTATTTAACTGGCATTGGTGTTGATCTTTGGTACAGTGACATGCCATCTCAGAAACCCCCTTCTCTACATTTCAAAGGCATTCCGGCTCAAAACATTAGCACAGTAAAGGCCCTAGGTGAGATGCAGGGAGGGACTACCTAAGGGCATTGGACCCTCCCTGCTTTCCATAACAATGGGAGGAAGGTCTGAGTTGCTGGGGGTATAAACTTGCAGGTTCCCGCTCTCCCGGGTTTCTTCTTCCCTGTGGGATTTCGCCTTGTGAGCGTTTATTCCCCTTGGAAGTTTCACACGTGGTGGTCGCCATCTTGGCCTACACGTGGCTGGGGTTCTAGCCTGGAATCCTAAGCATCGGGTTTTCCTTTTGCTGATTTGTATGCCTGAACCTGTGATAAGTAAAGTCTTTTTAAAACCTCATCGGATCCCTGAGTGTTCATCCATTCCTTGCCGGCTTCGGAGGTAGAAGGGAACTTCGCTTCTCCTGGTAGAGCTTGAAAAGGACTGGGGTAGGTCCTCCTTAAAAGTTTGGTAGAATTCACTAGTGAATCCATCTGGACCTGGGCTTTTGTGTTTGGGCTGATTTTTAATCTCTGTATCAATTTCCTCGATGGTGATAGGCTTATTCAGATACTGCATGTCTTCAATTTTCAGCTGTGTGAGGTTATAGGAATTCAGAAATATATCCATTTATTCTAAGTTCTCATGTTTCATGGCATACAGATTAAAAAGAAAACACACATGTTGCCTGATGTTGTCATTAGCGTCTCTTGGTATTTGCAGCTTAAAGTCCTTCTATTGCCTTAAGACCAGGGCCTCATGCTAAAGAGATTCCTCTGTGCAAAACAAAATAGGAGATTGGAGGCAGGCATGGATAAAGATTGATTTTAATAACTCTTGAGATATCATTATCATTTTTAATATGAGTCCTATGCTATCTGTTTTGGTCATCCTTCCTCATTTCTCCCACAGTTCCCAGCATGGGACAAACTAGGATTTATGAGAAGGAAGCCTGGCTATGCTGTGATCACTGTTTAAAAAATCAGCTCTGTTAAACTCAAAGTAGAGGTCATGCTGTCCCATTCAAAGGCAGGCCTGTAAGAATCTCTGTAAAACAAAGAGTAGAGATCTTCAAATTACCCTGGAGCAGAGTAGTATGGACAAGCACCTGGTGGGTATTGGAAATAACCATCTAGTTGCATTGAGTTTGTGGTCTGAAATTATAAAGTTATTTCCCTCATGTTACATATTCTGAGTTGCTTTAGTTCCTAGGTGTGATATTTATCCCAACTCTCTTTCTATGGTGCTTTGCATAAGAGCTAATTGACTTAGAAAGAACTGAAGCTCTGTCAATTTTCATGTGTATAGACCTGAGTTAGCTGTGGTTTACTTGGAAATTTGCATGTGAGTGCTGGTCTTTTACTTTTGCAAAGGCTGGCTCACAATCATGGCCCCATTTTGGCTTTGGCACTGTTTGAGAGAGGACAAGCTGTGTTTTGGGGATGAAGCATCCATTTGGTGGGAGATCTTGGCCTCATCACATGGTCAGAGATGTCTGATCAGTAGCCATAGGTCTGGGAGATCCCCTTGCTTGAATTGTAGTAGCAGAGTTTGTTGAATTATTGATGATATAAAAGCCTTTTTGAACTCTGCTGGATTCATGCATTTTGTCCATCTGTCACAGTCCTTGAGGTAAAAGGGAACTTGATTCCCTGATACTGTCAGGTACCGCAGTCAATCCCAAACATACACACTCAGTGAAACTAAAGTTTTTGACACTAAAATCATAAACCTTCGCTATAATATCCCAGCTACAGTTATGTTCAGAGATAATGAAAGAAGGCAGAAACCCCTCCTTTCCCAACCAGGGCAGGCCTACTCATGGAAAGTTACCAATTTAGGGCCTGAGTGTCCTTTCCATCTTGAAGTAACCTTTTTTGTTATCTACAAAAAGGCCCAGAACAAATTCCTGTTAGAGGTTATTAGACCCCCGCCCAGAATCTACTATCTGGCCTGAATTGCCTGGATTGCATTCCTGCACATACGCATAGCCATTGCCGACCCATGATCCCACCGCGTGTATCTAGCCGCACCAAATATAGAAAGAAGTATTAAGAATGATCTGATTGGTGGGGAATGGTTGCTTGGTACAAAGTGATTGGCTGCCTGCGCGCGAACCTTGATGTAATATTTTAAATCTATTGGATGGTTATGCGCAGGCTTTTCTGTAGTGGCGGTGTAAGGGTTGGCCACCCAATGGGGTGACTGATGGGAGCCTCGGAGCGCCGCACCTACCAAGGAAAACTCTGAGAGACCGGGTCCTATGCAAAAGCAAGGGTTTTATTAATAAGCGAGTATACTCGGGCCCATAGCATGACCCCAAGTGGTCAGTGGCTAAGAGCCCCGAACCCTTCCAGGGAGGATTTTTTTAAGAGATAGTTCCCGCCGCTACAGAAAAGCCCGCGCATAACCATCCAATAGATTTAAAATACCATATCAAGGTCTGCACGCAGGCAGCCAATTACTTTGCACCAAGTAACCATCTTTCACCAATCAGATCATTTTTAATACATCTTTCTATATTTGGTGCGGCTAGATACACGTGGGGATCATGAGTCAGCAATGGCTATGCTTAAGTGCAGGAATGCAATCCAGGCAATTCAGGCCAGATAGATTCTGGGCGGGGTCTAATAACTTCTAACAGGAATTTGTTCTGGGCCTTTTGTAGATAACAAAAGGTTACTTCAAGATGAAAAGGACACTCAGGCCCTAAATTGGTAACTTTCCATGAGTAGGCCTGCCCTGGTCGGGAAAGTGGGGGGTTTCTGCCTTCTTTCATTCCCCCTTTTCTTTTTAGGGAGGGTCTTCTAATCCTAGAGACCATTAGAGACCTTCACTCCGTAGGCCTGATATTGTTGCTTGAGTACTAACAACTTGACTTCACCCACCCGGTCTCTGATGAATGCAAGTAGCCTATTAAGAAGGCAAGGCCCAATTGCTAAAATCAATAAGAATATGATGAGGGGCCGGCTAGGGCTGAAAGCAAGGTGGTTAGCCAGGGGACTGCGCAAACCAAGACTTAAATCACCCTTTCCGTATTCAGTCTTTTTCTTAACTGCGCCATGGGTTTCTTATTACCCCAGAGTGGTCTGCGTAGAAGCAGCACTCTTCCTAGACTAGGTTGCTTCACTGCCACGGGGCCCTTTCCTGTCAATCTATACACATCATACTCCTTTCAAGAGATTTCACCGCCTTATATTTTTAAGGGGAAAATGGGTGAAGGTCCATCTTCTGGAGCTGCTTCATGCTGACAAAGGGACTGTAGACTCTGCCTGTGCAAGGGGTGAAATCTCCAAATGGGTCCCATGCAATGAATGGATCAGATTTTCTGAAGTTGTTATTATCTGCAAGAAAAGATCAGATCAATTAGGCTAAGAACATTACTTAGAAATGATTAGGCCCTGGAGGAGTAAAAAGTCCCTCTTTGCCCTAGTGAGGGGCAGAATACTTTGCTGTTTTAGAAAACACAGTGTTAAGGTAACACAAATTGAAGCAAACATTTTGTGACCAGATTTTTCTCATAGAAACACCAAGCCACCTCTCTGGCTTTTTGTAGAAAAGCCTTGCCCCCTCTCACTGAATGTGTTAGAACCAATAGATGACTATACGCTGATTATCTGAACTTTTGCACAAAGTTAAATTGTTGATTTTTATGATTTATGACACATAAAACACAGTTCTGAGTTACTCTAAACTGCCCTGTTTTGTTCCTTCCTATGGACAATTGTTATTCCCTAATGTTACTGGATGAGGTATTGGTACCATGATGGCTCAAGAATTAAAAGCTTTTAAAATCCTTATGAATCTTAGAATTTCCAAATGACTGTGTACTTATAGAATTAAGAATAAATATCCAACCAATTTGGATGCTAACTTGAAAACCCTTGGCCTATTAGCAAACTTAAGCAACCTGGATTAGCCAAGGGGTTACCTTTAAATCAAGCCTATTTGGATACATTTATTCAATTACCTTTCTGTAGATTTAGAATCTGATCTTTACAAAAGTTATAGAAATATGGTTTTCTCTCCACCTTTACTTTAAATTTGTCAAATGACTTAATAAACCTGACTGGTTCTTTTGCATAAACACAGCAAAACTGGAGAACTCTTCACTTAGGGTACCCTGTTACTACCAAGAAGTCCTTGGGATTGGCTAAGGCAGAGCAGGCAAACACCAATTATGGTATTTTAATGTCTTTACCTATCACGTCAGGGCTACCCCAGGCTTGGCCATGAAGATCAGGTTCCATGATGAGCTACAGGTGACCTCGGGCCTCTTCCACTGGGTGAGCAGAGAGTGACCACATCCTTCTTTGGGACTGAAGCCGTTCCCTACTGCAGCAGCCTTCCTTGTTGCATGGCCCAGGCAGTTGTCAGTCATCACAGATTGGCAGATTCCTCCGTTTTTTCACAGCAGAGATGATCCTTGAGCTGGCCTGCCTTTAGGGTCTTTCTGAGGTTTGTAACTACCTGCTCCTGTCACTTAGACCAATCCCTTTGACTCCTGTTTTCCCTGGAAGTGGGCCTTGGGGTCCCATACTGGCTTTCCTGTCTGCATGAGGGGCTAGGCCCTATTACAGAAAGGAAATATTTTTGTCTGAGTTTATGCAAACCAACACAGTGCCATGAAACATTAAAAGGCGTACTGAAGGTGTAAAGAGAGAAAAGCATATATTACACTTTACTTTCAGCGAAGTACAATACACCAATTTGTTGTTGGGACTGCTTAAAAGAAGCATAAAGTCCTGTTGAAATAGAGCAGACAGTTTAACAGTATCCTGTGTGACTTATTTAATTTCATGTCAAAATCCTAATTACTAATTTTTAGGAGCACTGTAACAGGAGTTCATACCGTTTGTTTAATATCTTTTCCATAGATCTTACCAAAAAGGTACTAGAACAATTCTTCAGAAAACAGTTTCATAGTTTGTTTACTCAACATCCTTCGACCTTTTTCACATTGCTTTACATTCATTCTGTCCTGTAACTTTCCTATAAAAACAAGCCTTCACTTTAACAGAATTCCTTCCTTTTCCCACAGACATTTCCATCCATTATTTTTCTGTTACTTAAAATGCATTATCTAGACTTTTTATAGTTACTCCCTAAAGGTATTAACTTCCTTATTTTACAGAGCTCAATACAAATTAATCTCCCAAATTTGGAAACAAGTTACTAGTTATTATCTCATAAAGTTCTTTTAAATTTATGCTTGGCAAGGTTCACTTTATATTACAAATTATCAGAAAACATTTAAAATTTTATTTTTAGAATTCCAGTTTTTAGGTTCACAAACAATGCAAAGTTAAAGTACCCAAAAGATTACTACCTAGTAACAATAAAGATTTTATACTTGTGAATAACTAAGACTTTCAATTCAAGACTAGGTCGATACCTGATGACAAAGCTTACATATATTAAAGCTATCTTAATAATAACACATACTGGACAGATTAGAAACAAAGCCTGAAAAAAAAAAAACTGATTGCTGTTATTTACTTTTCCTATTTTAATTTTTATGTTCAGAGGCCACTAAATTCAAACAAACATTTCTAGCTCCTTGAATGTTAAAGAGATTCACTTTTTTTTTTTTTCTCTTCTCCAGCAAGGGCTGCTCTGGAATTCTACCAGATTTATCAGGCTGAGGTGATTACCCTATTGCAGAAATAAAACGAATATGTACCAACATAAAAAGAAACATTTCAACTACCAATTTTTCATGAAACACAAGACCTTTTTTTTGATTTAATTGCCTAATTTTTTTTTTTTTTTTTGGTCACCCCGGCGATGCTCAGGGGTTTCTTCTGGCTCTGCACTCAGGAATCACTCCTGGCGGTGCTCAGGGGACCATATGGGATGCTGGGAATCGAACCCTGGCGGCATGGGCCGGCCGTCAAAGGGCAAAACACCCTACCCGCTGGGCTATCGCTCCGGCCCCAAAAACGGCCTAATTTCTCATTATAATTTAACCTAAACTTATGAGGTAAAGCTCTGCACTATCTCACAAAGTTCTTATCTCTTTGCTAACTCTGGCTCTAGCTCCCACCCTCTCTAAACAGCACAAGTTCAGGGCAGAGAGAATTTCAGGGATCAGGAACACTTAAAAGGTTTTACAATTAGACCTTTTAACCTTTTACCATAAGATTTAGATTGAACACGTCAATTTCTTCTTATGCTCAACACTTAGTTTAGAACACATTGCCTATCCCTGGCTCAACAATTTGCTCTTGATTTCAACTTGGTTTCATTTAGCACTTCAGCGTTTCACACAGACAACTGCAAACAATTGATGGCCACCACACACGCACACACACACATATACAGTTGATCGATTGATCTTTAGTTATGACTTAACCCTTTTGGAAGGGTAGAGCAAACTGAGACTGAGAAAGGAAGGGCAGTCCCCAAGGGCAAATAGCCTTGCTCCACCGGTTTGGACCTCGCGCCCTGAGTTTTCAGCCTGCACCAGCCTTTGTCCCCTGCCTGTTTTTTTTTTTTTTTTTTACACGCCCTGCTTCTGCTTCACTAGTCCCTTCTAGGGGAGAACTACACTCCTGAGTTGCATTAGACCACTGTGGGCATAGTGGGCTTCCTTGCAAGTAACTTTTTGCTGAGCTGTTCTCCTCTAGGAAACCTAGATCTATGAGGGGAAACCTGAGCTGCCAGAGGTGGTCCCTGGAGGGCAGGGGCTTGTTAACAGCAGTAGCCCTCGCTCCTGGGAAGCCTTTTGCAAGCTCCATAGGTGGCAGCGGGGTTAGAGGCGAGACTGAAACCTTAGGTTCCTGCCTGTGCAGTTGGTGTGGGGTCCTGTTCTGGTTCCTTTACTTCAAGGTTCCTGCCTGTGCAGTTGGTGTGGGGTCCTGTTCTGGTTCCTTTACTTCCAAGGCACACATACAGCAAATCTGACATTTTCCTTTTCTTTGCAAAGCCTGGTACAATGCCATGAAGGCCTGGATGTTAGATATATACTTAGGCCACGTGTTATTACAAAGATTCTTAAGGCGCTTTTGCTTAGGCCAACTAGTTGGAGGTTCAGTGTTTTAACAAGCAACCCAAGGGGGACTCTAACCCCTCCCATACTGGCCACTCCAGAGGGACTCTAACCCCTCACATGCTGGCCACTAATTCAGAGAATTATCATGCTGTGGACCTCTTGATCAGTGATCTCCGCATTACTACAGGTGTCCCTGGGGGCCCTCTCGGGCATCCACCACGACCACAACCTGTGTGTGGAGCTGGACCCTAACCTGCTATGGGCTTCCAAGAGAACGGGAGAAGAAAAGTTCTGTCTTGCTTGCTACCTTCTGTGGCCTTGCTGATGTTTGCTGCATCTCTTACTAGATTGTGCCTTTCTGTCTTGGTGGGAGGTTTTCCTTCCTAGCCTTTTACCCTTTTTTTTCTTTGCCTGGGGCTAAAAGCTGTTTAGCTCTTTAATTGACCTCCAGGTGTGCTCTAGCCAGTTCTTTTGCTAGTAAGGGAGAGAGGAAAAAGGACTGCTGAAATTTGCTCATCTAGAATTTTTTCACTAGTGGGTTTCCTCCCGTTCCTCCCATAGTGATAGGTGACGCGAGACAGACAAAGGAGGGGGTGCCTCTTTACCGAGACCATTCAGTTGCTTGTCTACCGGTGAAGAACTTAGCCGTAGTGGACTCAGCAGTTGTGACTTGCGGCCGACCACTAGGTCAGCGCCACCATAGACCTTATGTTCTTCCTAGCAGACAGCCCACTCGGGCTCCGTAACTTTGTGGGACCTTAAGGGTGCCGGTCGTGGAACCACAGACTCACGCCTGACAGGAAGACCCATCAGGGTGCTCCATACACACACATTCACACAGAGGTTATAACATTCTTCCCCGTTCCCCCTAGAGATTTGCGAGGGAACATACCTTCTCTGCAGATTTTCGCTGATTACCTCCTTCTGGTGGAACTCCTCACTGGCACTACTAGCGTTCTGCTGCAGTAGCCAAAATGATGTAGGTGGGCCTCACTGGTGGCTTATGTGAGGCGGGAAGGGAGAGAAATGTAATTCCTTGGGGTGCATGATGTCAATAACCAAACATACACAGGTCACAATTACAAATAGGACAGAGATTACTTCACACAGTTTCACACTTTTTTTTCAATCACGCAGACCGGTCCTTCTTTCACTCAGACTCACCCCCACACTCACCACTCTCACAATCCGGTTTGGAATTTTCTGTTGTCGAACAGGTTTTCTTAGACTGCAGTGACGAGCTCAAGAGAATCCTCGGTGTTGGGCACCAACCTGCTGTTTCTGGGTTACAAACCTAGGTCTTCTCAGGATTTACCCTGAGGCCGGACTTCGAACCCGGACTTTCCTCACTCTCAGCTTGGAAGGAGGCGTTCGTCTCCTTCCCCCCAGAAAGAGTCCTCCGGCGTCCCCGGATCTCCACCACCACTGGGGCGTCCCCAGGGTTGTGACCTGTGGTCCCGGAACACGTCTGTTCACCACAGTCGGGGAGAACGGCGGCTAGACTTACGCCCGGTCCGCCGACTCGATCCGACAGTCACCTCGAGAGTCCCTGAGCCGGCCGGCACCAATCTAGCAATCGCAATGGAAAAGGCGCCAAACTTACCCAGGATGGTCTTGTCAGGGAAATCCTGGCTAGGTGGGGTCCTCAACTCCGATCCCGGACGAGCGCCCCAAATGTAAGGGTTGGCCACCCAATGGGGTGACTGATGGGAGCCTCGGAGCGCCGCACCTACTAAGGAAAACTCTGAGAGACCGGGTCCTATGCAAAAGCAAGGGTTTTATTAATAAGCGAGTATACTCGGGCCCATAGCATGACCCCAAGTGGTCAGTGGCTAAGAGCCCGAACCCTTCCAGGGAGGATTTTTTTAAGAGATAGTTCCCGCCGCTACAGAAAAGCCCAGCATAACCATCCAATAGATTTAAAATACCATATCAAGGTCTGCACGCAGGCAGCCAATTACTTTGCACCAAGTAACCATCTTTCACCAATCAGATCATTTTTAATACATCTTTCTATATTTGGTGCGGCTAGATACACGTGGGGATCATGAGTCAGCAATGGCTATGCTTAAGTGCAGGAATGCAATCCAGGCAATTCAGGCCAGATAGATTCTGGGCGGGGTCTAATAACTTCTAACAGGAATTTGTTCTGGGCCTTTTGTAGATAACAAAAAAGGTTACTTCAAGATGAAAAGGACACTCAGGCCCTAAATTGGTAACTTTCCATGAGTAGGCCTGCCCTGGTCGGGAAAGTGGGGGTTTCTGCCTTCTTTCAGCGGGAACTATCTCTTAAAAGATCCTCCCTGGAAGGGCTCGGGCTCTTAGCCACTGACTGCTTGGGGTCATGCTATGGGCCCGAGGTATACTCGCTTATTAATAAAACCCTTGCTTTTGCATAGGACCCGGTCTCTCAGAGTTTTCCTTGATAGGTGTGGCGTTCCGATGCTCCCAGTCAGTCACCCCATCGGGTGGCCAACTCTTTCATTAGGTATAACATAACCTTTCCCCTTTTAAAGTAGTACATGAAGCAAAAACAACTGCATAATGGGTAAAATGCTCAATTAAATGAATTTGAACACCTCTCATTATACTGTCTAAGTGTTAGTTTTCTACCTTTAACATTGAATTAAGGCAAAATTTTACATTACGCTTCTTTTTTCCTGTTTTAAAAAATGAGATCTGTGTTTTCTTTCCCAGTGTTTTTTTTTTTCCTTTCTTGTTGACTTTGTTCAAAATCATCAAACTGAGAAGCATCAAAACTGGCATGGGATATGAGCTGTTCTCAGGAGAGAGCTATTCACTTGTTTTTTGTTTTATTTTTGTTTTGCAGGTAAATAACAACTTTCAGAATTTAGCTTCAGATGAACTTTCCCAAGCAAAGTGTTTTCTTTTCTAAGTTGTTTGACATCCCCAGATAATTGATCCAGAATTTGTATTTTTAGGGAAATTCTGAAGTTTCTGATGAACTTTTTTAAAATAATTTGAAATTTAATTAAAAAATTATTCAGTTTCTGAAAGACAGGTTATTTCTTACGTCATTATTTTACTTAGAATGTCCCCTGGAATGGCTATGCACTTCATTCCCTGCAAAAAAGAATGATCATTAACTTAGTTTCATCAATCTTTACTTTTAGTAGTAAGATTGTGTAGATAAAGTTATTTATTTATTTATTTTATTTTTTTTGCTTTCTGGGTCACACCCGGCAATGCTCAGGGGTTACTCCTGGCTCTGTACTCAGGAATTACTCCCGGCGGTGCTCAGGGGACCTTATTGGATGCCGGGATTGAACCTGGGTCGATCGCATGCTAGGCAAATGCCCTACCCTCTGGACTATCGCTCCGGCCCTAATAAAGTTATTTAAAAGTATGATGACAGTTGTCAATTTACAAATTCCATAGTCTAGGCCCCAGTTTTAGAAGAACCAACATTGGATATATCTTGTACTGCTGGTATTGTTCAATTTTGTCAGCCCAGTGCACAAAATAAGTAGTGAAACTCAGGGTCATAGCTTCTTTGCTTATATGTGTGTTGGCAGACTGTGCCTATCAACCCCTAGAGAAGTTCAAGAAACATTGCACGGCATCATCACTGTTTCAGTCATGGCTATCTTCAGGACTACAGCAGTTTTAACAAAATGCAAATTGACCTCAGTCTGCCCTACAAAATTGTGAACTGTAAGATAACTTGCTTCCACCACTAGACCTCAAACCCAAATCCACAAAACTGATAAGAACAGATTGCTAGAAAAAGCTATAAAAAGTACATCATTTTGTGTCATATAGATGGGGCATGCTTTTATGATAAATACATTTATTATTTGAAATGTCTTACCTTGAGAATGATTACAAATGCTAAATTATATAGGTAAAACAATATCCTGTTTTTGTAGGTCAGACTGAAGAAAAGTGATTTCTTAGAATGAACCTCTAATTTAAAATTCATTAATAGAGCAACACTATATTTTTAAGGATGATAAAAGAAAAACTATGCTTCATTTAAAAAATACTTGCTTCAGCAGATGGTAGTTTCAATTTATCTTTGAGGACTATACATTTTGCTGAGCTAACATAGCTAACAAAGAACATCCTCAGTGCTCAAATATATTGTCAGTGTTTCCATGGAGACCAAAGAAATCATAACCCTGAGTTCAAACAATTTGAGAAAGGCTAAATACCATACCAAAAGTAAGGTAAGAAATGAATGAGAAATGTTTTGAATAAGTTATGAAAACACACCATTACACATACCATGTATATTATGCATGCATGGAATTTTTAATTCTCCTAAGTTTCCTCAAATAACTAGAACTATGGTGTGGTATGTGGCCTAAGTGTGAAGAGTACTGAATATGGAATCAGAGCACTTGGTTTTTAAAAGTGATTATCCCTTAACAGCTGTTTGATTTAGAGCAAGTAACACAACTCATTTATTTCATTGAAAAAGTACAAAAGAGGGATAATCAATCAGAATTGAGGTGAGAAACTAAAGGATCAAAGAGCTAAATGAACAAATATTTAAAAGTGCCTTATCTACATTATTTTTGTCTCTCTTGTTCTCAAAACTGAGTTTTTTGACTTGTAGAAATGATGCATTCCTTCAGCTTCAGTCATTGCTACCTGTCTCTCTTTCATTCCAAATCTATTTCTTCTTTTGTAAAGTGGAACATGAGATTTAGTCCCTATCTTTCCCTTGGATCATTGGTTAAATGTATTGTTACAATAACTTCAAAGGTGAACATTTTGACAGCTTGCATAAGAATTATCTATGGGAGAATCAAAAGAACTATTAAGGAGTAAACTAACATAATTTTGGTATAAAGAGTTATTAATATTTGAATATAGAGTTATAGTCTGGAATAAGAATATCTAAATGGTTCACATGAGAGAGACAGACAGAGAGGAAGAGAAACAAAGAGAGAAACAAGGAGAAACAGAGAAATAGAAAGGTAGAGACATAGAGACAGCGACAGAAAGAGAAATGACAGAGGGAGAGAAATGTATCACTTGTCTTCCCGTTGTTCATGGATTTGCTCAGTGGGCACCAGTAACATCTCCATATGTCCTGTCACAAGCAGGAGCACATGCTCCAGAAGCAGAAAGAACCTCAAACCATTCCTTCAGGTCATGGGAATGAGGTCTATAATTGTTACTGGTTTTTGGCATATCAAATACAACATGGGTAGCTTGCCAGACTTGCCGTATAGGTGGTACACTCTCAGTAGTAGGTTCTCATCTCAAGCTTAACTAATGAACCTCAATAGGGAGAGATCAGAATTTCTCTTAGGTGGAGCTCTGAGATGCTGTGGAGTTCGGATGTTGAGAATGACTGACTTCATGGGGTGGGAGTTCCTCTGGCTTCTTACTAGGCTCACTGAGATGACAGCTGCGCAGGCAACACCTGAAGAGAGACACTCCAGACCCAACCACTCCAGACCCACAGCTGCTCTGCTTGGCCCCATGTTGAAGCAGCCCTTGGCGCTCCAGAGGGTGGTAATTGTTTGGCCAGCCCCTGGCTGAGTCTAACATCTCTCAAGGGTCCGTTCACTCATGTGGGATAGGGCCACACTGGCTGTACTTGGAGTGGGGATTTGGGCTCCTACTCCCATTCCTCCACCTCCATGTCCCAACCACCACACCCAGCAACCCCAGAAGAGAGAGTCTCCTGACCCACAGCAGTGCTGGCACATGGCCACTCTGCGGCTGTGCATGGGGATGGGTGGGAGAAAAGAGAGAGATGTATGAGGGAAGATTATTATCTATTCCATTGAAATGGAGAACACACTTAAATTAGGGAATTAGAAACAGAGAAAAGATAGTAGATGATGTGAGGAAATTTTCAGAAGTTGAGTCCACACAATAAACTGGAAAAAAAAACTTGGGGGTTCAGAGAGTTAGAGCACTAAAGGCACTTGCCTTGAAGGGGCCAAAATAGTTCTATCCCCAGCATTACATAAGGTCTGAGGAGCATTTCCAGGAGTGATTACTGATCATAAAGCCAGGAATAAGCCAGAGCTATGTCTGAAATGACCTCCCAGAATAAAACCTATAAACTAATGTCTACATCTGTTTTCTACATTTCTGTTATCTATCCCTGCTAAAGTCATCCTGTTCCACTCCTTAATAAAATCCCTTAACATAAATACACTCCTGAATTCTGTTTGTTGGGTAGGGAGGTGTTCTGTTACTAATAGAAGTTTTCTTGTTAAATGTATTCTGTGCACGAGACATAGTGTTGGATGCCGTCATTTCATTGTAAGGTGTGAAGACCTTTATACATCAATTGGGAAAATGTTTTTGGTGCCCATAATAACTGCTATTAGAACTACATGGGTAGCATGTAAACATCAGGGAGCAAGGTGTGAGCAGACAGCTAAGAAATATGATGTAAGAGTCTGGATTTTAAGGAGTGGATTTAAATTTTTTCATCTATAAAATAGGGAATGTAGTTACTGTCCTAACTGATTTACAAAAATGTCTATCAAATGTGACTGTTTTAGAGCTATAAAGGTTTGAAAGGTTTATATAGACACGACATGTTATAACTACCTAGTTTTTAAATAGTAGATAAGAGAAGGGTAGAATTTGAAACTACTCAGATATGAATTACGTGTTCAGATAATAACAATGAGTTATTATTTAAATGTTTTACACGCACTTAATGCAAAAACACCTCTTAAAAATCACAAATGCCTTTTATAGGGCGCTAATTCAGAACCATAATTTTAGGCTAAGGCAGATGGAAAGATAGTCTGGTTTATATAAAGAGGTGACTATTAAATTATAGTCTAACATTGCAGGCTAGTATGCACATTGGTCTTAAGGTTTTGAAATTTGCTATAATATTACATGTAATCTATATATATGATTATATGGCACGAATAACTTGCTAGAAAAAGCAATTAGATTATTATTGTTATAAAATGTGAATATAAAGTTATCGTTATGTCAGCTGGCAACTTTTTTATACTTTCTATCTTGTTCTTTCCATTTTACCTTACAGTTGTATGAATAAATATCGTAAAAGGTATATTAAAGGATTTTAATATTATACTGCAAAAAACATCTTTTCCCTATCAATAGAAACCATTTGCCATTGGAATTTTATTTCCTTCCGGAAGCTACTTCTAGTACCTGTTTGCTGGATTTTATATTTGGAGGTCAGATTAGTGGTTGCATGTATTATTTTGTAATAACTTTTTACAAAACGACTTAGCAAGGATAACCACTAGAAAAGAAACTATAATTTTCATTCAGTTACTTTGTCTTCTTTTAATGAAGTAAAATAAATTTTCTTTCTCAGACTGTAGAGTCAAGCATGAGATCTGTCTTAATTGTCCCCTTGATTTTTATCCAACATTATAGTACATTCTGTAAAAGTAAATGTACCTCCAAATTCATATGCAGAAAAGTAGTTCTCTAAAGGATTATCTTTGGAAATAGCATCTTTGTCAGGTAATTTATGGATTTCTAACAAGAGAACCTATATGAAAGAGATGCCCAGAGTGCTAATTTTTCCCATGTGCTTATAATGACACAGCTAGAAGTCAGCCATCTATGAACCAGGAATTAGTTTCTCACTAGGTACTGACCTTCCTGCTGCCTTAATCTTTCCCAACACCCAGAACTTGTATCAATTGTATCACTTGTCTTCCCCTTGTTCATAGATCTGCTCAATTGGGCAGCAGTAACATCTCCAAATGTCCTATTGTGAGCTAGTATAGCCCTAAGGGCATCTGCTCCTCCAGGAACACGAAGAGCCTCAAACCATTCCTTCAGGTCATGGGAATGAGGCCAAAAACCAGTAAATATCCAGAACTAGGAGTCATAAATCTACATCATTTGTTAGTCAGCATTTCACCGCATTCTTGCTAGAGCAGTATGAATGAATTAAAATAGTGATCTACACAGACAAAGGAAAGGCTAGTTATTTATCAAAATCCTCTATTCTTCGTTCCATTGTTATACATTCAAAGCCACGGATATGATTTGCAATTACTTATTTATTTGTATATTTATTTATTTATTTTTTATTTTTGGGTCACACCTTGCAATGGTCAGGAGTTACTTCTGGTTCTGCACTCAGAACTTACTCCCTGGTGGTGTTGGGGACCATATGGGATGCCGGGATTGACCTGAGTGGGTGGCGTGCAAGGCAATTGCACTACATACTGTACTATCACTCTGGCCCCTGATTTGTGATTTAGACTCACACTGCTTAGCTTTTTCAAATGAATTAAGGGTGAAGGTTACAAGAGCCAGGATTTTAATATACCTATCAATTGAAAAACAATATCATAGAAGATTGTCTTTGGCCTCTGGTGTTGGCTTGTGGTGCTGCACAGGAGCTGAGGTGAATGACTCGCTCCTCTGTCTGTTAGTCCCCCACAGTCGTGCTGACCTTCACTCCCCGCTGGAGAAGCGAGAGGCGGGCCTGAGGGAGGACCATGGTGACTTTCAGGTGCTCCTCTCCATCTGACCAGTCGTAGGAGGCGAGAAGTTGAACAAGGCACTGAACCCCGCCCGGCTGATCTTCATACCAGGTACACCAGGCAGAGCAGAAACCAGCTTTCCCCGTTGAACCCCCTGCACTCCATGGACCACGAGAGCAACTCCCGAACTCGAGTCCACCATCCCGATGGAGCCTCGGAGGAGCCCAGAGAAACCCCCACAACTTGCTGGCAGCGATGTGTCACAATCCACACTCTGCAGCTGGTAAGATCTCCCCCAGCATATTAATCCACTCTCCAGCCCACAGATTAATCCAGTCTCCAGCCCAGCTTGTCAGAAACCCAGCCTACAAGGACCCGCCTCCCAGAGACCCGCCTTCAGAGGAGAGATATTTCAAACCCAGGAATGCTTGAGCCTAAGACACAGGTACACCCGGCAGAGCAGAAACCAGCTTTCGTGTGTGGCCGCAAGCAGCTGGGCGCAACTTACCTCCAAACTACCACAAATATTCTACCCACCCTCTGAGAGAGCCCCAGAAAGTAATGAGAATATAGTGCCCGGATGGCAGAGCCTGGCAAGCTGTCCAATGCGCGTGTTCGATATGCCAAATCCAGTAACAAAAATGTTTATTTTCCTGACCCTAAAGAGCCCTAATACGGCAGCAGTAAGAAAGGGCAAACAAGAGTGCCTGATACAATTTCAAGGCTGTCCTAGGCTGCCAAAATGAAGAAGGACTAAAATGACTGTCTGTACTTTCAATGCACGTACACTGGCAACGGAAGCATATATTGAGGATCTCATGGTGCAAGCAAGAAAGATCAAGTACGACATCATTGGTCTGACTGAGACGAGGAGGCGCCAGTCGCATCATGCTGTATTTGACACCGGAGAAGAATTGTTCTTGGAACATGTGATGAAAGAGGGCGCCGGTGGCGTTGGTGTCCTTGTCAACACGAACATGGCTGTCAACATTGATTCATTTGAATGCCTAACAAACCGAATAGGACGATTACACTTGAGGAGATGTGGCCTGACTGCCAGCAATTTCTATCTTCATTGTCTACGCACCAACATCCACATACAAAGAAGATGAAATTGAGAAATTTACATGGAATTGGAGGAGTCCTATAAAAAAAGATCACACCTTCTACAAGATCATAGTCGGTGATTTTAATGCCAAGATAGGATCGAGAAGATCGGGCTGAAGAACTCCACATCGGGACCCATGGCCTAGAATGGAACGGAACAAGGTGAGAGACTATCTGAGTTCATCATGTCCACCAAGACTATTCATGGGAACTCACAGTTTCAGAAAAGCTGAAGTGAAACGTTGGACATGGGAATTTCCCGGAGGACAGTTCCACAATGAAATTGACCACATCAATCTTCAATCGACGGTTTTTGTCTGACCGATGTTGCTGCGCCCCCAAATTCCAGACAGTGATCGGTACCACCGTCTCCTTCGTGCAAAATTCTACTTCCCGCAACTGGGAGAAAAGGCTGCAAAGTTTAAGAAGAGAACTCCCAGAACGACCACCAACTGGGAACTCTTTGGCACCATTGCAGCAACATGGGAAGATACTACCATCATTGATGACATCGATGAAGAATACAACCGACTGGTTCAGCACCTCCATGATTGTGCGAAGAATGCCGAGAGAGAGAAAGACACAAAAGGACGCTTGCTTCAGAAACTCTTGAGCTCATTCCGCTAACGTGGCAAGGCGCCGAGCCTCAGGAGATACCAATGCTAACGTCCAAGCTTGCTAAACATTGCAGAGAAGCGATAAAAGCAGACCTCAAAGACAGAAGAGCAGAAATACTGGAAGATGCAGCAGAAGCCTGGAAAAGTATTCGCACTGTCCCCGCTCTGTCCTTCGCCAACTATAAGACCAAGATGACTGCCCTCCGACGCCCTGATGGATCTATCACATCTTCCAGAAAGGCAATGGAGAAGATTATCCAGGACTTCTACTCAATCTTTGATAGCCACATCCACCTGCCCACATACCAAATTCCACAGGATGGATATGTCATTCCCAACGTTCTCCCTTCTGAAATCCGACATGCCATCTCATCGGTAAAGAAGGGAACAGCACCAGGCCCAGACAAAGTCAGACCCGAACATCTGAAAAATCTGCCGTCGGTACTCATCAATACACTAGCTCGGCTCCTCACAGCTACCTGTCCGAATGCAAGGTGCCCTCAATGTGAAAACCAGCAGGACAGTTCTACTGTTCAAGAAGGGAGAGCATTCACGAGCATCGGCAACCATATCGCCCCATCTGCCTGTTGTCTGTCATCTACAAGCTGTTTACACGAGTCATCCCTGAACAGGATTAGCAGAACACTAGATGAAGGTCAACCATGCGAGCAAGCAGGTTTCCGGAAAGGATTCAGCACAATCGACCATATCCACACAGTAACCAAGCTCATTGAGGTTTGTAGGGAGTACAAGATGCCACTCTGTCTCACGTTCATTGATTTGCAGAAAGCCTTTGATTCTGTGGAGACTGAAGCAGTCATCGAGGCCCTAGGCAAACAGGGGTGTTCAAACCCAATACATCAAGATCCTTCGTGGAGCTGTATTACGGATTCACCACCAGGATCTCACCATTCTACCAAAGAAGTGATCATTGATGTCAAAAAGAGGGTTCCGACAGGATGCTCCATTCTCACCAAAACTCTCTAGCGCCACCCTCGAGAACATCATGCGACAATTAGAATGGGAAGGAATTGGGAGTGAAGATGGAGATTATCGGCAACCTTCACCCCCTCGGCTCAAGCTGATGACATCGTTCTAATGGCACCAAAAAATTAGCAGCGGCACAAATGCTGGCTGACTTTGACCGAGAATGTAGGAAAGGTAGGTCTACAGCTGAATCTAAAGAAAACTATGTTCATGAGAAATGAACTAGTTCCAGAGGCCCCATTCACTCTCAATGGAACAAACATCTCTGAATGCAGCAGTTATGTGGACCTAGGTCGAGAAGTCCCCTTGATGAGCGACTACAAAACCTGAGCTGCGCAGGAGGAAGAAGCGGCATGGAATGCCTTCAAAGGCATCGAGAAAGACTAAAAGGACAAAGAACCTCCGGCTCCGGGCAATCACTCTTCGACTCCACCGATTCCCCTGCATTATCATACGCCTCAGAGACCTGGGCCCTATGAATACAGGATGAGAATGCTATTCTGGTCTCCCAGAGAGGCATCGAAAGAGCTACGTGCGGAATATCACGTCTCACTCAAAGTGAGAGAAGGAATCCGGAGTTCTGACCTCCGTGCTATTCAGAATCAGGACGGCTGACTTTCTGTTTGCCAAGGCATCAGAAAATCAGATGGGCTGGACATGTAATGCGATTTGGAGACAACCGCTGGACTAGAGCGATTACTGACTGGATCCACGGGATGTCAAAAAGATCACGTGGCCGCCCACCTACAAGATGGTCAGACTTCCTTGTTAAGACCCTGAAGGAACGGTTTGAGGGCTCTTCATATTCCTGAATCAACCAGATGCCATTGGGGCTACATTGGCACGTGATAGGGTCCAATGGAAATGTTACTGGCGCCGCTCGAGCAAATCGATGAATAACGGGATTCAAGTGATCAAGTGATCA